>JAZGTJ010000075.1:250708-267100 GCA_036877575.1 Botia almorhae
TTCTTGTTCTCACAAACCTGACATAAACCAGACGATGAAGGAGTTTGTTCACATTAGTAAAGTATTTTCTTATTGTAAATGGCTGGAAACATACTTTACGCTAAATGGAGATATTCAGTCTTTTCTGTACTTTTCTGGTTTCTGTAAAAGAGAGAACCCTATTACACAGCACGTCAACTTCTTCTATTATTCATTACATTTACATTTAGGCATTTGGCAGACGCTTTTATCCAAAGTGACTTACATTGCATTATACTACACATTGATCACTATACATCGAGTATGTACAATCCATGGGTTCGAACCCATGACCTTGGCGTTGTTAACACCATGCTCTAACCACTGAGCTACAGGAAAGCTAATTGTAACAGGTTATTGGCACAATTTGTCCAAAAACATTAAATTTAGGAGTTGCCTTTGAAATTAGATTCACTTAAGTAAACTAAACATACAATTAAGATATTAAAGCTGTACACGTACAATTTCAAGCCTTTCCATGTCCAAACATGTTTATCCAGTTTATTCTGTTCATCCTTCTCAATGTATGTCCCGCCCCACTCTACAGTTCTGCTCTCCGGTAGGAGAATTCATGTGTCAATAAAGCAAGTGTCACTTTCAATTTGCTTTATTTCTTGCGGAGGATGTCAATTAACATAATACATAGAAACAAGTTACATAATTGCCAAACTCAAAACAAATGGGTGGGGCTCCACCACTCAAAATTGCACGAGTTTTTCTCACTCAAAGTGTAAGATACATTCTAGACTTATAAAACAAGCACATTTAAAAACAACAAACTTATAAAACAAGTAAAATATGGCATTTTGTCAATACCTTTATTTTGCATCAGATCATTATTAAGGCACCACCTTAACATCTATAGCAAATATATTACTAAAATCACACAAAATGTTGCTATAATTTTTATATTGAAGTGAGGGACAAAATATAAATACATATGTTATTGCTGAATCCTCCCTTTTTAAACTTTGAGATGACAATCAAAACAATATTTAAGATAATACTGAATCTATACTGACCAGAAGCTGGAGAAGCTGGAGGAAAAGAAAATTGTTCATGCGAATATCACACTGTCACATGAAACCATGGTCCATAAACAAGTTTAAAATTTACATATTAAGAAAACGAAGTATAACATACAAATGGCAAATTTTGAGCAGGCCACAAATTTCATGACTTGATTGTACACTGCAGATTATTTTGTTGCAGTTTCAAATGACAAAATGATACATCATATAATTTTGCAATGGCATGGTTGTAATCACTATTTCAGCCTCCATAATAAAAAGTTTAACTTACATTAACCATATAAAATAATCCCTCTGGTCATCATGACATTAAAAGCTTTATGAATTTGATTTAGAAAAAGAGAGAACTGGTTTCTTAGCAAATATTAATTTTAATATATACGAAACTTTAAGAAAGATTTCTGATTAGAGGACAAATTGGCGCCAAAAGTATTAAACATTGCTAATGTTTAAATGGTTAGCTTCTTTGACCATAACGTCCCTGACAAATTAAACAATTTAATTATGATGAAAGTGTCAGCTAAAGTCAGACAATGTGTCACATAAAGCTCTACAAATAACGGCACTAAAATGTTCCTTTCTGCAGAGAAAGGCATAACGTGAGGCCTTTCTCACCTAAAAAACACCTAAAAAAATAAAATAAACATGTTTTTTCCATTGTTATCAGACAACAACTTGCTAGGCAGGGAGTACAACAGTTCTTGGTTAATTACAAATTCTTTCATTTTGGAGCTGACTTAAAACTTGTTTTATATTTTGTGATGTAAATTAAACATGTATGGTAGTCTAGTAATTAAATTATACTGTGCTTCAAAACTGAAATGGTTATAAAAATGATGAGGCCACCAATCCACTGTACAATACTGATTATCATAACATTGCATAATTACAGTTACACCAAAATACTAATACTGATATGTATAATATAAATACATTATTATTTATAAGAATATGTCTAATTCTCTCTTTATAACCTGAGTATGAGAAGACATGCCCAGGCAAGTGCTTATAAGTCCATTTTATACAGGGTACTACATCAAAATAATTGTGGACAAACACTCGTCCTTCCTCATCAAATCTCTCAGTAACTATAGATTGACTCTGAAGGCAGTTGTCAATGTTGATATCATTTGTGTACTAACAGCATTCATTATCAGTGCATTTAATCAATGGCAGGAATTATCCAACAGAGGGCACTATGAATCAACATTCTCTAATTGGTTGCTATTCTCCAGAAAAGGTTGACAAGGAAAAGCCAATTAACATTAAATAGAAATTTTTGGGCTGGATATTAGCTGTGGCAAGTGTTTGTTTTCCACAGTTGTGTCGCACTGACCAAAATAACAAGAGCAACTTATTGCTAAAGAGTTAATGAAGATGAATTAACACTGTAATGGTCAAACAATACATACATAACACACATTGTACATTCTTACAGACATAAATGAAGTAATATAACTAACAACAAACAACAGACGTAGACACATACAAGAAAATCATCTAGGGGACACGCATAGCTGTCCACAAATAGAAATTTACCCTGATTGATATGCATAGTGCAAATCATAAAGATTTAAGATTTAGGTTCAGATCCGTTATTCAATATTCAAAACATTCAAAATTAAATGATATTTATCCATTACTTTCAAATAAGTAATTACACTAAGTGGTATTATAGGCAAACAAAAGCACAAAAAAGGATTTTGCATATTTTGTTACACCAGCTCTTCCACTTTCTAAAGGACTCAGGTTTTGGATATGCACACGTTTAATAAACCCTTATGTAACTCCTTTTAATGTCCTTCATCTGACAGCATCAGAACTGACAGCTATTGAAAGCACAGGAAACAAACAAGTGACTGTTTTCAGGCAACTGCTCTTGCATGTTTCAGGTGGGTTGTTGAAATATCAGACCATTTAAGAAACATAAATACAGTAGGTGGATAAAAGGAGCCACATGTTTTTCTTGAGGAAAAACAATTCAGACTTTGGTTCCACTCAAGAAACTTTAAAGAACCTATGAAATTGCTTAAAGAGCACTTTTTTTTGTTTATCTTTATCTTTTTTTTATAAATAGCCAATAGGCTTTACATTACAGCCATGAAAAATAAATTCCTACTTGCTAGTCGGCTGCAAATGGTATTAGAGGAGGAACGTTTTCATTCTACAGAGCATCTGATTGGAAAAAGCTAGTAGTGCAAGATGAGTCATCAATATTTTTGTCCTACTTTTTTAAATGCATTTAAATGCATCTGCTAGCATGATTTTTGTCAACAGTAGAGGTAAACCATATAGATGGTCTAATTTCATGGTGTTATCTGGGGATTTCATGGGGTCTTTAAATATCTATTCTTATATTCTTATTATACCCTCAGCCTATTACTATACCGTTGTCTCACTTTTCCATACCCTGCTTTTCATACCAACTGAACCTTGTGATTGGTCTGTCCCACTACTGTCCAGTTCTATCACAGAGTCCTTTAGTGTTCCATTTGGTGCTGAAACCATTGACAACGAGTCTTTTGTAGTGACTGTCCCAGCAACATTTGCTGTTACGTTTAGAGGGAACAAGCTTAGCTTAGAATCTCTTTCAGCTGCAGCGGCCAGTTTAAGATTGTCTTTGCTTGCACTATGCCGTTGGGCATTCTGCTGCAGGGCAAATCTACTCGCCATCGAAGGCAACAGTGGGAAGGGCTTTCTACTTCCACTGCTACCTCCATCACTACCTTCTGAAGGGCTTGTCGCAAGTCCCTGCCCTTTATGTCGTCCATTGGTCAGAAGCCCATTTTGGCTTTCTGAATGGCTATTCCGTTGACTTCCATTTTCACTGGAAGCATGTTTGTGTAGGTGGTGGATATTTAAATGCTCTGTCCCTAAGGGTCCTAAAGCACCCATGCTACCTCCTCCTCCCACTCGTAGTGCTTTCAGGCGGTAGTGCCCCCTGCCATCCCCCCTGTGGTGGTACTGGGTATTGCCACCCTTGGTTCTACTACAAGCCTTTCTCCTTTGAGGCTGCTGGACAGGCTGTGTGCTGCTCAGACTGGGCAGCAGGTTGTTTGCAGGATTGTTGTTGGTATTGTTCTCAGTGCTCGGGCTGGTATTGGTTCCCGCTGGGGCTTGGGTGGCATTTATTGCATTGTCTTGCGTCACTTGCAAGAGGTTGGTAAGTTTGCAAGGGCCAGCAGTGATGCTAGTAGTTCCACTTTGAGTAGATAAGGACCTGGCAGAGGAGGAGTAAATATTGGGATCTGTTGGCAAGTGAAATTCTATGAAAATCTGGGAGCCCCTATCTGAGCCACTCTGGGCCCCTACAGTGGAGGTACAGGGATGGCTATAGGCCGGCATCGGTTGGGATCGAGGATACCCTGGGAAACATCCTAGACATGCTGCCTGGACATCCAGACGCTTAATACAGTGATGGAGCACCAAGAAAATTCCTAATCCAGTAGCCGTTCCACCATACAGGCAGCTAAAGAGCTTACGTTCTCTGTCCACATGCCAAACTGCCATAGCGCCACAGCACCACAGCCCAACAAAAACAAACTGTGTTGCCACCAGCACCAAACTTTGTACCTTTAATGAGTACTGGTCCTCCACAATCGTCCCAGCATGCACTGGGCCCACTGCAGAGTCTGTGGACACCAGACTGGAGCTGCCACTGAGTGCTGGTTGGCTCTCTAGCACAGGTGATGGACCAGAGATGGAGCAAGGAGGATCTTTAGAATTTTGGTGCCTCAGGCAAAACCCAGTGCACAGGAAGTAGATCCAGGTTACCAGAATAATCAATCCAGCTGGAATGTAGAATGCACCAAAACTGGGTTGCCACGCCAACCAACAGCTGCAGGAATGTTCAGGAGCAGTGAGAAAGGTCGAAGAGGGCAAAGGCTATAATTACTCAAAAAATAAAAACACAAAGCTAGCTCTGTATAAAACAGACATAATTAAAAACAGCTGTAAAAGAGCAGGCAGCACATGTAATAAATATGTAACAAGTATCAGACAGTCACAGAAAAAGACAGAAGCTCATAAAAACAAAAAACATGATCTCAGACAATATTTTTATTTAAAAAATAAAAAGTGCAACCAGTCTATCTCTGTGACTGTACAGTTTATAACAAAATTATTACAATGACCAACAACTGCAAAGACCTCTTTGTAATAAGTAGTAGTGCTGCACAATGACAAAAATGATCATTTAAATGTTTTTTCTTGTTATTCGATTATAAAAAATATTTGATTATTTGATATATAAATATATATAAAATTGACATCAAAATAGTTTTATAATATAAATACAAAAACAGAAAAATATTTTTTTATTTTGTTAAAGACAAGGTGTTTATGTGAAAGAATTTATACTGAATTAATGCACACAACTGACTGTGATTGGTTACAATTCGGAGATGCTGCACAAAGGCTTTGAAAATAGAATGCTCAGTTAGTTGTGGCAATCATAATCATAGCATAGGAAATATACATTTATACACATAATTACAGAGACAATTAAATTACACTGACAAAACTGAATGCAAGATGTTGTAAAATATTGTACTTACTAAGGAATGTTGTCTCCATAGTTATTAATATTTACAGCTGCGGTGATACCACATATAATGAGTGGGACACCCCCAGCTATCAAATAAAACCTGCAGAGAGAAACATTTGCATATTGACAAATAAATAACAGCCCTCCTTCATTGTTTAGTTGTACTATATTTTTACATGTTCGCCTGCAGTGAAAGACATTTGTGTGGTCTACATTAGGCCAGTTCTGTGTCTCTAATTGTCAATGAAGAGCCGATTCTGGCCTTTAGACAGTAAAGAAAGGAAGCATGATTTATCCCAGGAGGCAGGTGTGGGTTTTGGGCACCCAGAGTATATGGAAAGCATGGAGATCTAGGTTAAAATGGTTGATATATTTGCACTATAATCTCTGTGTATGTGTATCCCCCTGATTTACAACTTTTGTCTACTTTTATCTTGTTTTATATCCCTGCTTCTCTCTCTTTCTTTTTTCCTTTCTCACTCTCTCTCTCTCTCTTCTCTTTCTTTATTTCTGACTCTCCATAGATCAATATAACTTTCAACTTTTGCACACAAAACTTTGCAAATATGTAGTGCCTAAATTGAGATATGAAACTTTGAAAAGGAAAATCAAAAGATTTAAGAATTTTCCCAAAATCTTGCCCCACATGAGATCATATAAGCATTTTAAAACATGCCATCAAAGAAGCCACAAATAGCTGTAATGTAACTCACTGTCAATGTTGTAAGGTCACTATGGCTGTGCCATGTAAGATGTGTTCCTCAACATCATTGTTGATCCTGAAACAGCATGTTTATCACCCAATCAGATTGCAGGGATAGGGCCGTGTATACCATTCTTATCAACCTATTATTTCCCTCTGGTTTTAGGGGTCAGTTATGGTTAGGGTTTAGGTTAGGTCTTTTTTTTGACAGGAATGTTGTTCTAGGACCAACAAATGCTATTGATCCAGAAAAACAGCTTACTTAGAGCTTAACATGGTGATAATAAACAAATTTACAAAGACATGCCATGATTACTCAGTTAATGTTTCCAGCTCACCACGATGACATCATCACTGACCTAAGCATGGGGCGCTGTGTTTGCTGTGCAGCAGCCTCGCCTTCTAGCTGCTGTGCAGACCTTAGTAAGGCTTCTTTATAGATGACTCTGGCACTCACTCCGATCCATAACAAAGTGGATAAAGAAGAGTAGTGAAGAACAATCCCCACCTTACAAAGGGCACACACAAACATGAGAACAGATAAAGCACTGACTACTAATGCCACATTAGTGATGGGTGGAGAATAGAAAGAGCACTGAATGAGTTGAATGGAATTTAATGAGTTAACTACAGATTATTTATTGTTATTTTAAAAGACTAAGTACAATGCCAAATAAAAACTTATTATTTTGTTAAATAAACAAAAGCAGATGTTTTTTATATGATCATACACATTATTTTATATACATAAACAATATAGATACATTTTTATAAATAAAACATATTTTTATAAGCAATAATAATCAGATTTTAGGGTCCTTGCCATCAAAAAGTTGGAACATCAGGATAATATTGCAAAATCAATTTTACCAAATCAATATTAACAAACCAAAATCAAATAAAGAACAGATAAACCATTTTTATTTGATGTAGAGCAGTATTTGTTCTGTTGTTTATGTTTTTGAAAGAGATAAGAACTTACAGCCTGACACACAATTGGGTATCCTGTGAGTGTGATGCCTCCAGCAAACACTGCAGACGTCATGGCGATGTGGAAACTAGTGTTTAAGAGGGTGTGCCAACTCTTTCTTGTGATTCTGATTGAACTGAGCACACAGAAGGAAACTGTTAAGAAACTACACTTTCAGTCTAAGTACTACCATGTGTGTGTCATATCTAATAAGGTGTGACATACCTGTGGTGCAGTATGTAGGTGATGATGATGGTGAAGAGACAGAGAAGCAGCACCACTGTACAAGTGTAGATCACTGGGTGAAGAACTTCCACCAGAACTGGATTTATTCCCGGGAAATCCGGCATTTCCTTAAATATGGAGAGAAACATGGAAAATGAATGAAAATGAAATTATTTGACCCCAGAGAAACTCTTCAAAAGGATCCTGCAAAAACATTTTTGGACCCTATCCAAAGGAGCTATTAGTCAGACTCTGAGTCAGTGTTTTGAAATATTGTTCCTTAGTGCCGAAAAGATTTTACCAATGGCCAAGGCCGTCCATCTGCTTTCAAATTTGTACAATTTTCTCGATATTAAAAACAGTTTAATACCTAAGCAGTATGGTCCTCCAGACATGTCAGGATGAAGAAATGTAGTGTAAAATGTCTGTATGTTTGTAATGGGAGAGCTGTCCTCCCTGTGTAAAGGAGTGACTCTGTCACTCAACTTGGGGTGGGCAGGCTAATAAACCTCATTAGCCAGATCAGACAGACCTATTAATCAGTAAGCTTTCAAAGTCTGGACTTGGTTACCCTTTAATGAAAGCCTATATTGGTTTTTAATTATAAGATTTTTTTTATTCTAACATGGAGCCTAGCGGCTAGAACATTTCTTTTACACTTGACTTAATGAGCTGTTTTGCGGTCTACTTCCTACACAGACAGCTGCCTTTCAAGGCAGTATCCTAACCAAGAAGGAACCTCATAAGTGACTGAATTGGAATGCAATACAAAGGCATTAATTCTGCTTGCTTATTTTATCAGAATACATGAATATTTTCCTAACCAGCCAAACTTGACCACCATGATGTCTTAAAGTTATGCCTACAAAGGTAAATAAAGTAAAAATAAAAAAATGCAGATAAATGCAGCCTTTAAATATTACTAAGTAAGGCTGACCCAGTTTTACCTGAAGTACAGCATAGTTGCTAAGCACAAAGCAGTGCAGCACAGAGGTGAAAACATCACTATGAGCCAGCTGACAGCCATCTAAACTCCAACTCCCATAATGCTTCAGCGCCTGCAAGTTCCAGTGTACAGCAACAGGGTCATTACCGGGTGATGTGTGTCGTAGTGACACAATAATGGGATCTGAGTGATTCCACATGCTGCAGCCCTCTGAAAGGCAAAAACGAGACAGAAAACAAGATTTTTTTTTGCTCTATCCATTAAAAGTGATTTCTGAAAGTAAATGAATGTATTCACTATATTAAATTATATATTTTCTTAGTGCAAAGATACATTATATTGATCTTATCCCAAACTCAAACCACTTCAGCACACAGTATTTCAGTATTTCTTATTCACAAAGCACATGCAAACTGATTCATTGAGTTGATTGATGTCTAGATATGCAAGGTAGAGCAAGGCTGTATGTACCAATGTATGCTAGATTGTGGTAATCTGCTTTATCCTCTAAAACATACCACTCTTATCACAAGGAACTGTGCATCAACTATGAACAACTATGAACAACTATGTTCAGCACAAATATATTGTGCATGTTTGCATTGTAACCTGATTTAAATTTTTGCATAATTTGAATAATTTATATATATATTTCATAATAAATATTTGAATAATTCTTGTAAACTAAGTAAGTAAAACAACACAGACAGGACAAAAAACACGCAAGAATGTTTCCAGTCTCATGAATGTCTGCGGTAAAGGCAACACACCAAGGCCAACGGAGATAACTGGAGTGTTGACACCACGTCTGCGCGTGAGGTCAGAATGTCCAGATAAATTTCCTGTAAATGGAAAGAATCTTCCACTGCGGAATGCCACAAACTGCAGCTTACAGTCAGGAGGAGCAGTCGGAGGAAAAAGAGTTGCAGGAAGAGACACTGACGCAAGAGCTATTGCATTCTACAAAGAGAAAAATAACATAGTCAAAGAAATAGTTATAAGTAGTCAATGGTGTTTACTTAAAGCAGTATATGGTATGAGAGAATACTATGAATACAATCACGGCTGAAGGGCGTTATTAGTGTTTGAAACCCCATCCAGCTATTACTATGTTCACAGTCTCAGGTGCTTTATTGATGGTTACCACATAAGATCAATAAAAGTTACCTTAACAATGCTCAGACTTGCCAAGGTCACAAAGTCTTCAATTAAATGTCTAGAGATTTTATTATTTACGCCATTATTATTAACATTATTAACCTTTTTTATCAAATTCTTCCAACACCAAATGATCTAAGTAATGCTATAAACATTCATTTCATAGCTCTATACTCCTAATTTATTTATGGAATTTTTGGAAAAAGACATGGCGAGGCTTCTTTACCTTTAGAGGAAATGCATTCAGTAAAGTATTGTGTGTTCCTGTGGTACAGCGGAAGCGCAGCTGTTGTTCAAGGGGGGGCTCTATCCCATCATGCACCTGGCTTCCTCCAGTCCCCTCACGCCTCTGATAGGCTGTGCAACTCATCCCAGTAAAATGAGCTGGACGAATTAAGTGTGCTCCCACAACAATGTTACGAGAAATCTAAAAGAAAGAGGTTACCACCCATTATGTTGAATGTTGGAGCATACAAAGTATCTAGTCTCTGTTAATAGCCTCTGTTAATAATAATTTTATAAAATTGTAAATTATTTGCTGAGATACTTTCATACTTACTTTATTATTTATTTACTTATAAATCAATATTATGAATTTACTATTATTATAAACTATATATAAACTTACATAATCACATTATTACATATATTACTATATAAACTTACCAAACTTACTTTGGAAATTGATGTAAGGAAAGGTGAAAGTTCTGAGCACTGTTTTAAACACAATCTGTTATGTAACTTGTTAATAACAGATTTTTGTTCGTTTTTAACCAAATAATTTACACGTACAATAGAAAGATCCTGTGCAAGAGAGTGCAGCTGTGGCCAAGCGAGGGACTCCAGAGAATACACAATCGAACTGCAGGCTCTTTCCTCCCTCTGGGCTCGGGCCAGAATCTGATCATCTACCTGCATCAGGTTACTGCCCATTTCCACCAAGACCTCTGACAACTGTTTCAAGGAAGGGCACAAACATGTGGACACAAACACGCTACACAACATGTATGCTTTCTAAGACGTTCAGTGTATTCACTAAATGGCGGATTCTACTAACCTCCCGCAGTTTTACAACATAGTCTATGAATTTCTGCATCATCTGAGCCACATAGAGAACATCTACTGTGTCAGTGAAACCTGCGGCTTCCAGTGTGTATGAACGCACTTGATGTGCCAGAGTCAATGCGTTGGAGGTGTTGATGGACATCTGGGGTAAACATAAGTTAACAATGTGTTACACTTAGGTTTCTATATTTTCTTTTTGCCTTTCTTAATAGGATAAATTTATCACCATATTAATCACCTTAAAGGTTTATATCTATGAAAGAGGGCACATTAATACTTAAGAAAAAAATATTTATTATTAACTCCACTTACAATCTTAGTCAAGTACATTACAGTTACTTTTTTATTAAATTATTTTAGTAAACTTTTTTTACTGTACCCTTAAGACATCTATATAAGCACTTGAGCTTTGTTCCTGTAGCTCAATTGGTAGAGCATTGCTTTAGCAGCACAAAGGTTGTGGGTTTCCAAGGAACACATGTACTGATAAATTGTATACCTTTACTGCACTGCCCTTTCTGAGTCGCTTTGAATAAAAGCATCTGCCAAATTTATAAATGTAAATGTAAAGCTCTGTTATGATTGGCTAATCTATTGCCATGTGAAAAAGTATTCTGATGGTAAGTTTTAAAACTGAGGAATGTGAAATATTTTAAAATCAAGGAACTGGACTAGACCAAAAAGAGGCCATGAGCACTCTTTGTCAATTAAATCAAACAAAACATAAACAAACACATTTTTTATAAAGATATCTTGTTTCACAGAGAAAAGTTTGGGACGTGTTAGTGTTAAAGGTCAGAGTCAAACACTGACCAGTATAAATGTATGTAGGACCCTTGTGATGTCATTAGTGTACAGACACTGAGAATAGTCTCCCTCTTCCCATCGTCCAGAACGGTCACAGTAGCGTGATGCTCTCTTCTGCTCCACGTCGGCCCCTAGAGTTAAGGAGGGGTAGTGCAGTTGTAGACAATACTGGTAGGAGGTGATGCCGGCCAAAGTTCTAGGCCACCTGTATGGCAACAAGGATATGATGTTTTGCCATGGTTTGCTATTTAGGCATTCTTGTACAGAGGCCGTAGGCTTACCTGAACTCCCCTCGGTTGTTGGTTACTCTTTGCTCCGGACAGAAGGAGGCGCTATTCTCAAGTACCACTATCTCCACACTACGTGAGGCATTTCCACGACCCGTGGATACCACACATTCCCACTCACCACTTGCCGCAATGTGAACATTTGACAGGATAAGCTCACTAAAAAAACATGATCATATTCCATTACTGAACTATAGATGAGAACCGTAGCTTTCTTAACTATGACAATTTGAAATATGATATTAACCAATTCTATCTATGCTGTATTTCTATATCTTTTCATTCTAGTATTATTTTTTCTCTAATTTTTTCATTATTCTTTCTGCCTTTATTTTATTCTAAGCTATTTTTAATATACTGTTCACTTTTAACACCTTGTTCCAGCTACACCATGTCAATATACATTTTCATCCCAGCTTATCTAATTTCATTCCATTTAATCCCATTTTACTCAGGTAATCACATTCATCATGTTCCATGTATTTCCATCCCATCCTATCCCATTGCATTCCACCCCATTCTATTTTAACAATTTCCCTTTGCATTTAGGGTTTGGGCATTGAATGAATTACTGACATATCCAAAAATGATTACTGCTGCACACATAAATGGTTTTCATAACTAAACAGGTTAGTCTCCATATGTGTTACCTGGTGATGAACGTGCAGTCGTGCTGTATGCTCTCTTCCAGGTGTACCCCATGCAAAGAGTCACTGGTGACAGGCCGACCGTTGTGCTGCCAGTAAAGGGCAGTGGTTTTATCAATCAAGGAAGCAGTACAATGGAAAGGCAGTCTGTCCCCTTTAAAAACGGCCTGTCTCAGTGAGGGTAAGAGAGACAGGGTCTGTAGTTCCAATGGACCGTCTAAGGAACATGATAAATCAAAGATAAACAAACAAAACAACACAAAGTATTATTGAACAAAAAACAAGATCCTGGCTTTACTTAATGACTTATCATAGATTTCTGCTGTCACACACCAGATACAACACATTGCAGCCACAAGCATAAAAGCTCATCTCCTCATCTCAGATGTTCTTCTAACTTGTTATGTATTGTCATAGGCTTAGTTTCTATATTTGATACAATGAACAATCCACATGTATATTTGTCATCAACATAAACAGATGTTGTGGATGTGAGAGCTAACAGAGGGAGCACTGTTACACACTGTTCTAATTTATTGTGTTACACAGCATTAACACATTCAGCGTTAAGAAAAGTGTTTGCTGTGCTGTGCCTGGTTTGTACACTGTATCAAGCCAAACAACCACAGACCTCAAATATGCAACATTTGAAATATTTTTGTTGAAAAGCAACAATACAACCTTCTAATTAACGAATCAGCCTCTTAATAGGCTGCACTGTAAGACTTGTCTCCTGTTAATAACCAAATCAAATTCTCTTCTTTATCATACACAAGAAGCAGGAGGGTTTTGTCACAGTGTCATTATTCAAAATCAGGTTTGCTTGTGAATTAGCCCAGCTGAATCAGTCTCTTTAGTGGGTTTTATTCACGACTGCAAACCCACAGAGGGACTGTTCTAGCCAGTTACAGCCATGTGTTTCTGGCCAACATAAATATGTTTAGGAGTAGAGGAGGAAGAGATTGGCAAAGCAAGCTGATATTAAAACAGTAAGAAGAGCTCCTGTTTGAGGCCCAGAATGTGGCAGCTAAATACAGGCAAATGTCTAACAGAGGGTTTAACAATACAAAGTTATATATAGTAATATAATATAATAAGGTAATATATAGTTAGACCATAGTTTTATGTTTTTGTTTTGTTATTAATAAATATCTGAGGCAATAATAAAAATTTCAACATTTACAGCACCTTTAATTTGAACATATTTTAAATGCTTACTTATTGCATGGAGCATAATCAATATAATTATAATGATTATGAGATTATAACACACGCACAAACACATAAACATCTTAGAAATAAACAGAAATAAATGGCACCATCAGTCACAAATGTTGTGTAATAGTTCACACCAATAAGACAGTGTGCATTTACAATTTGCTTTATTCTGTTACTCACCACAGCTGAGGTCACTCTCTCTCAGCAGATGAAGAGGTTTGTTTTGAAGCCTTCTGGGATATGCACAGAGTGTTTCATCCCCAAGCCGGGTGGAACTGCTGCGGAAAAAATGAGGCACCCAGTGCAGACCGCAGTCACATGACAGGAACTCTGAATGAAAGTTCCTAATAAGGGAGTAATTAAATTGTTGTTCAGTCTTAGGAATTCAGTCTCATTCATTCAGGTCCTCTGTAACTGGATTTAAAACAAATCCTCCTAAAGGGTCAACGATAATTAATTGTATGGAATTAAGTGATGTATACTTTCAGTTTTAAAGGCAGGGTAGGCGATTTGTTTCAGAATTGTTTTTTGTTATGCTGGCTGATAGGCGCTTCACATCCTGATTGCAATTACTAAGTGGTTTAAATATATTTATATCTTCTGTGGAAGGCACAGGACCATAAAATGTTTGTCCAGTCATTGAATTTGGTTTGAATGCAATGATAGGATGTCCTACTTGCCTATATTAGCATATCTCCATGCACTCTGCTCACGCAGACAATCTTCTGTTCATTTGTTTTGGAGGGGACATGGCTTTGGAGAACACTCTGAATGGGGTCTTATGCGCTCAAATCTACCTTGCTTTGCTTGCTTTTCCGAAATTGCCTACCCTGCCCTTAAGACTGCAGCACTGTAAACAGCCTTATATAACCGCTGTGGCCATTAATAAACTACACTTAAATCACACTTAATAATGAATTATCATTGTATTAAATAACTAAATGAAGTTTAAAAGTTTTGGAAGAGCATGTTGTTTAAGTTAACCTGTCACAATGTTATTGTAAGCATTTTTAAGCGGCTGCCTACCTCACTCCTGCAAAACAAATGATGTGCAAAGAAATAATGCTAGACCCTTCTCAAAACTAACTTTACATTTCTAAACTTATCTTTTAACAAACTATTTGCCAGATGCTTTCTGACGGATGAATGAAGTAAGTTTCCCTTAAGTTCACTTGGGTATCCTGTAGTAATATAGTATAATATAAATAATTATGAACATGGTTTGTGGTCTGGTGTTGAATTGACTCTTCATTCATTGCTAAATATCTCAGTAATATATACATCTGAAAACAAATGTTAACATTTATTCCATTGTCAGATACTTTTATTCAAAGCAACTTACAGTGTATTTAGGCTTTACATTTTATCAGTATGTGATATAATTTCTGCGATTCAAAACCATGCCCTTTGCCTTACAAGTGCTGTGTCCAGTTGAGCTACAGTACAGCCAATTACAACAACAGTGCTGTTACTAATATACAGTATAAGCATGTGCACAACACAAACACATCCACGTTAACTCACACCAGCTTTAGAGAGTGTAACTCCAGAAAGACATTACGATCCAAAGAGGAGAAGATGTTTCCAGAGATGTTTCTATAATAAAAAAGAACACAAATGTAGCATTTCACAATAACTGAATATGGCAAATGAAAATCATAAAATGCATAATTTGCAGTAGACCTTGTGCTTATTATAATCTTAAAAGCTAAAACTGTCAAACATATGACATCCTCCTTTGAGGAACAGCATCACTTTGAAAAGCAATAGCGGTTTTATGTGTTTTTTCTCTACCAATAAATACTTGTTTGAGACATAATTACTTACAATTTAGTGAGGTTGGTAAGTCCCTGGAACATTTCTGGAGTCAGGCAGCCAATTCGGTTACTGGATAGGTCACTATACATATAACAGCAAACTGTTATTTTGAGTTCCAGTTCAAGCAATTCATGCATCAAAAAAAATCTGCATATTAGTACAAAGAATGTCAGCAATGTAAAGTCAATGTAGCTCTTGGGGCTTCATCTTATAATATAAAGTATGTCACAGTTTAAAGCTAATAAAAGAAACAAGAGGCTGTTAAAATGCATTGAGGTATGTTTATTCTCAGCTGTGTCCTGCTGTTCACAGAAATGATCTAGCTGATTGATACAGAGAGCTCTGATTGTCTGATCCTAGCAGAATCACACTTGGATTTGGGGGAAAATATTTCAATTAAAGAAAATTATTCTCATAATAATCATTTACTGAATAATAGAATTTGAATAAAAGGCTTTACAAGCAGACATATATTTTTAATGAGAATTGGGGGAGTAAATGAGCTTAATTTTTGTGAAAATAATGTCACAAAGCCAGTAATTATATATTTCTAAAGGTACAGCTTATTTTCTTTACACAAAATATTTAAATTCATTTATTTGTTTTTAAGTGATGTGTTGAAATGTGACCCAGAAATGATTTCTGCACAAACATAATTGACTGCACACCCTAAGAAATAATAAGGTTGGCATCAATAAGGCATGACATGTGACCCCCATGTGACATCATCAGACCCTTCTCCTATTCTAATATTACTCCATTATACACTCTTTAAACAATAAATGAAACAGTTTTGAACAGTCTAAAATAAACTGTTTTATTCAGCAAAATTACTGTGTAACTGTCACAAATAGCGCCTCTGTGGCTCTCTCCGAACGGACACAGCGGGAACCATCGCCCGAGTATTAGTTCCACCCGGACTCATTTCACCCACGCACCCCGGTTAGTTCCGC
>JAZGTJ010000076.1:0-63813 GCA_036877575.1 Botia almorhae
TCTATACTGCCTTGAAATGTTTTCTCAGCTCCTGAAATGAAGCAAGTCTGTCGTGCCAGTCATTGTAGAGTACAGAGGGGACTGGGTATTCAAAGTGCCAATTTTAATATGGCCCTCCAGCCAGAAGATGCGAGAGAGAGAGAGAGAGAGAGAGAGAGAGAGAGGAAGGGAGGGAGATCCCTGTTACCCTCAATTCATTTGAAGAGAAAAAAATTGGAGCAAGACTTGAGAAGGAAACCCCTTCGAATCGGCAACTTAAGTGGAAAACAGGCTCTGGATGCAATTTCTCTTTTATAAGACAAATTTGGCTGAGTGCCATAATGTAGCTTGTGATGCATACAGACTGGGGTGGGTGGTGGAGTAGGGGGTGCCATGTCTACAGCGTATAGCAAAACCAAATTTCTGAACCAGCCACTCACTGCGTAAATGAGCATGAGGGCCTCAACTTGCCCATCTGCGTTAGTTTTGGCCAACTCACAGAGATTATGTATATAAAAATATCTGTAACAAGAAACCACATGGGGGAAGGGAAGATAATGGCTACACTGTCTCTCTCTGTGAAGTCTGTGTTGTGTCTGTCTAAATATTATGCTACCAAATGTTTCTCCCCACATGATTATCTCATTATGAATTAATGGACTGCACGCTGCGAGATCAAACCGATGTGTTTGTGCAGTGCCTAGTTTGTGCTAAATGTTTATCTGCAACACCATAAGGAAATAAAACAAGGCCACAAATCAGAGAAAGCGTCGCTATTGTAATCATGAGTCAGCGTGTTGTGGCATTTGAAAGTCAAGCTGACATTACCAGCTTGGATGGTGAGCGGAGAAAGAGCAACTTTAACGAACGGCACGCAGACAAAACACACGGGGGCTACAGTAATCGCCCCGGCGATCCAGTTTCGTCTCTTTTGTTTTACAAGGCTCATGTTTACAGGTGCTGACAGGCCGCACTTGCCAACCTGAAAGAAGATTTAAACCAAAGAGAAATGGATTTTATGGCATTATCTCGTTGTATCTTTCTCCCTGTTCGGTGCTCATACTGTAAGACCAGCTTTTGTCCTTCTCCAGAGAAAGATATGTGGACAAGTTCAATTACGCAGAGAGCGTAAATACTGAAAGAATGAGTGGAGAGAGAGAGGGAGAGAGAGAGAGAGAGAGAGGCAGAATTAAAGCGAAGATGACAGAGAGAATATCTAGGGGCAGAAAAACGGGCTAATTAGGACCTGGAATGTATTTGTTTTTTTCCTCAATCTTTCAATTCTTTCTCTCGTTTTCCCCAGGGAGTTTATAAAGAGTTCTATTTCTCTTCAACAAAAAAGGCGGAGGGGAAAATGAAAAGAGGATTATGTTTCTTAAGACAAAAATCATGACACACGCACAAAAAAAGACACTAAAGAGAACAGGAAAAAAGGCATTTACAACATGTTGCCAGGTCTGTTTTGCACGGAACCGGACAATGTCAATAATGCACACGCGTACAAACACTGTACATGCATTGACGTTACTTTTCAGCAAATGACCGGACCAAAAACAATTCTGTGCCAGTGGAAGTTCAAGTTTTTTTCCCTGGGAAAAACGGCTTCCATCTTCTCCAATCAAACCTTGGGTAATAACACTCTAATGAAGTGCACACTAAAAGGGCTCGTTCCAATCTCCTTCTGACACCAAGCGCACTTGAAAGGCCATCTTTAGAGAGGCGGCTCTATAATGATAGCAGTGGATAGACTGGACGTGTAAGAGGCATATATTCATTCCTTTGGCTTTAATTGGAGAGCTCGCATGACTGAGTAAGAAAAGCTGCTAGCCCGGTTCAGAGCCCCAGAAGCCCCTGCCCAGGGGCAGCCAGGCAGAGCTAACGCCCTCAGTCAGGAGGAGGTGAACGCTAGCACAAAGCCAACATCAAACTAGACACCCGGGCTAAAAGGTACGAGCAGGAAGGGGGGGCTCCGGGGGGCAGGCGGGAAGAGAGAAAGAAAAGTCGATGCTTTTAAAAGACAATTAAAGCACATTGATTTCTCTTTATTGTTTCAGAGAAAAACATTCCACAGCATCTGCGCCTTGACAGTTTTATTCAAATACAATCTGTGACTTGGAATCGTTTCCCTTAACGACGGCGCCCACCTGTTGCTTACATTCCTGTGTAACTATAGTTATATAGTCTATCATGTCTTTCCTGTAAAATAAACAATACTGCACTTGCTGCTGGTGGAAATCAACTTTCTCAACCTGTCTGCTTAGCCTTAAATGATGGAGCATTCAAGGGTTCAAAAACAACTAAAAAAACACAGCTTGGAAGTATCAAGCCAGTCCAGGACGGGAAAAGGTGGGGGGCTCGGGGGGGCAACGCCATCTGCTATCTTTCACCAGAGACTTCTGACTCCGACCGCTCGTTCTCCACAGCTTTGTCTGTATTTTTTAATACCTTCGAAAATAAAGGAATGGAAAAAACCTGCATATTTGTCATTTCCGATTGTTTACCTTTTGCACGGCAAATTGATTTTTACATCTCCTTTTCCTGGAAGCGTCTAGGTGCGAGCCTGCCAACCCCTGTCTCCCTGTTTTATGGACCTAGTCCTCTGGAGAAGTTTTAAAGCTTTCAGTTCAGAAGTCATTTAAATGATACAATACCGCTTTTGTCCCAGGCACCTCTGCTTCTTTCTTTAACTCCCTCCCTCTTCAATTACCCAAAAATTCAGCATGCATTCTTCTCCTGTCCTTTATTCGGAGTTCACGACTGCGTGTTTTAAAGACACTTTTTTAATCATTTCTTAACGTCTCTTGACTTTGACTGTTTACCTCAAAAACAAAAGGACCCGTGTGACGATGAAATGAGATGACGGTCAGGTGCTTTCGCAGACACTGAGGCGGCCTCGTTATTGGGTCATTTCAAAATCAGTCGTTTCACTGTGAATCGTATCTGTCACGTCAGGTAAATCCTCAGTCGGAGCAGTGAGGTGGTTTCTCAGACTTGTTTTTTAATACCCCATTTGCACACAAAGCAGGGGAAACCTGGAGAGGTGGGCCAGAGTCTATAACATTAGAGGACATTTTTGCAAAGCCATTTGCTGTTTTGTTTTTTAAAGAATAATCAGTTGGTCAATCATTTTCACAAAGCACTACAGCCTGTTTGTCTTTAGTCTGAACAACTGGATTTGGTGTAAACCCTTCCAGTAGGCTTTAGTTTTTAAACGCTTTCTGTAGCCAAACAAATGCCATACAGAAAGTCAAGCCATATGCTGCATGTTAAACGCAAACATCTTCAAGTGTTCAAATGGGATGTCTGAAGGCCCTGATGGTTTCAAAATGGCACAAACTCAGAAGCTGTGACCCAGCTAACAATGTTTCCCTAATGTTTCCAGTAAGTAACAAAAACTTAAAAAATTTTGTTGGGAAATTCTAGGAACATTCAAAAAAAGTTTTTTTAAATAACTTAAAGTTTTTGCTTGTTTCTAAGAACATTATTCAAACTTTTTTAAAATTCTGTAACGTTTTTAAAACATTCCACTTACTACTTCAAAATAATGCTTTTGATGAGATATATAACATTAAAAAAACATTCTACTAACATTAGTGCAAGGTTTTTGATAACTGAGAGAACTTTGAGAACAACTTTGTTAGCCAACGTTCTGTGAACGCTCCCTGTTAACTGGGGACGACCTTTTATTGTGTGTTTGTTCATGTGTGTGGACAAATCCTACAAAAAATGAGGGGGAATTCTATTCCTTAAGATTTCAAAAACCTGTTGAGCTGGAAACATCACTCAACCCCCCTAAACTTCACTGGAGATTAAATGGCTAAATGGGCCGGCATGACTAAACGTTTCTCAGAGCAGGGACGTGCTCAAAGGCTCCTGGGGAATTAAAATTCTCATCAATGCTCCAGCAGAGACAAATCCTTATTTATTTGCTATAATAGGAACACCTTTTTTACCCACAACAGCGGGAGGTGATAGACTCCTCGCTTTTGCTCAAACCTGTTCTCTGCCTAGCATGCATCTGGTCCACGTATTATCATTTAGGAACGGACAAACTGGACGTTCGTGGAAGCGAATTGATTTTAAACCTAAACCTAAGTGAAAATGAGCAGCCATCTCCTCATCAGCCATCTTCTGTGGCTTGCACTGCTCTAATTATTCCCAGAGGACAGCACAAGGTGGTCTGAACCTTAGATGCAGACATTTCTCAGGCTAATGCTAGTCCACAAGCATCAGGAGTCTGAGCGTTTCTGTACTGACTTCAACCTGTTGCCAAATACTTACACTGTTTTGGGCAAAGCTGCCTGGCTAATTAAAATAATCCTTTCATGCTTGTCGGATAAATTACAGTTGTATTTATTATAAATCTGTTTCATTACAAATAAGCACTGAGAGCACGCTATTAAAATGTAGTTAAGTGATTATGTGGGTCTGTTTGCAGGGAAACAGAGACTGAACCTGTTCCCTGTAATAATTAGGCTAAATAAAATTAAAATGATATTCGCGGCTCTCATAGGTACAGCTGGGACCGGTGTCACAGGGGTGCGCTCATCGCCGGTGATTGGATCAAATTGTTGGGCGATTTACAGCACTATTCCCCCTCGGTGTCAACCAATTAACATTTTCTTAACACCCCACACCTCTTTGAAGTTAGGTGTCTCCATTGTAATGGGAGGTTTCCAAGGTCAATTTCTTTTATGGAAGCTCTCCGTCACATTTTTATCTCCTCAGCAACGGCATTTAATTGTATTTTCACATTTCAGATTTACTGTAAAGGCACTGTCTTATTCAGTCACTGTACCGGACTGATGCATTATGGGGCGTATTGAAAAAAAACACAATGTGTCCATTCACTGTTCTGTCTTGATCGCAGCAGACGAAAATTACCAACAAAACATTTAGAACGAGCCGACAGAAACACTCAATAAACGATAAGATATATACTGGAAACCAGCGATCGTTCTGTCCTTCAGGAGTCCCACACGCAGACGCGGCAGCGCTCACACACACCCCGAGCGCCGGTTCCCAGTATTCTGCGGTGGCGGTGAGCACAGCTGGCAACATCTGGAGGCATTTTGAGTCTGTTTACATTTCCAAAACACTGAAAAATACTGCAGGTGCCAGAAGAGTAATAAGGAACCAGGTCACAAGAAAAGGATTGTTTAAACGCTAACAACTCTCTCCCTCTCTCTCTCCTCCTACTGGAACTTGCCCTCTCTCCACTCGTTTTTCATCAATCGCACACCACTTGCCTTTCAACGAGAAATAACAGAAGTAACAGAGCTCCAGCAATAACAGGAAAAATAGGCTGAGAGAGAGAGAGAGAGCGAGCGAGAGAGAGAGAGAAAGAAAGAGAGAGAGATGCATGCTTAATCATTAGTCGTTTATGCTGAGTTTTGACAGATACCAACTTCAGTCCGACTACAAAACAATATTTACCTGTTCCCCCCTTTTATACATATTCTGTTATAAATAAATATTTTTTTCTGTGGGTTTCTCTGCAGACCATAAAATTACAAGGGAAAATGACTTTGTTCTATTGTTTTATTTTGTCCGAGTTTGTTTGTTTTGCTTTTTTTAATCAAATTTGGTTTGAAAACGAGGCGGCTAACGACTCATTGTGTTGCTTATTTTTGTTTAGACCTCTCCAGTCATGCCATTAAACTCTGAACTAGACTGACTGCAAACATTTCCTGAGCAGATCAAGAGGGGCTTATCACATCACTTTTTAAAACGTCCAACTACTGAAGAGAACCACCAACACGTACCGTTACACATAAACAGAGCATAGAAATATTCACCAGCTTCAGTCTTTTTTAAAATCCTCCTAATACACACACACACACACACACCAGCTGCGCTTAAGTTTTTCCTTCCCTTAAATGTAGAAAACAACTAGGAAAAACACTTGGATTTTGTTCAGCTTAATCAAAACAGACATAAAATAGCCCAGAACGTTGACATCATTTCAACCGCTTCCCCAAGGCGGGCAGAGAAGGGTCTGCTCGAGAATTTGACACAAAGGCACATGCTGTGTAGGATGCAATTACAGTGATTGAGTGTAATTTACCCATGTAAGATGAAACCGGCCGGGCAGATGGAGGAGAAGCGGTGGATCGTGTTCCAGCCAGTCTGCACATGGCTGGGATATGAAGCACAGCTTCTCACCTTTGAACTGACTAACATTTACTGTGATGACATACTTTGTGAACAGGCATTCCACATTATCATGGGTCTGCATATGAATGCGTGCGTATGCGTGCTTCATACATCTAAACTTGAAAAAGGCCGTCACACAGTCATTCGATTTCGTCCGTGTGCTAAAGGATGCGCAGACTTACGATTGCACTGAAAGCTCAATTAAATAAATTTGTTACAAAATGTTGCACCACAAAAAAAGCTTGTAATCCTTTGTGCTTATTGACTTTTTTCCCATGGGAGAAGGAAGGGAGGAACAAAAGTCAGGGCCGGTCTCATGGCATCTCGTGGCCCTTACAGAGATGGACTTTTCACGGATTAACATCTACACCGATTGTTACCTTTTGAACAAAGCAGCTGAAAGGGGAAAAAAAGGGAATTACAGTCTGAGATGAGCAGTCACATGGTGTGCAGCCAGGAGAGACAACCCTGGGAAAAGTCCAGAAATGGGGCAAATCAGAATGTTGGAAATGTGCGGAATTTCGTTAGGGTTACTGACCATCATCGGGCTGGACACAGATCCTGAATGGAACGTGAGAATCTCAGAGTTTAAATGGACCGACAAATCAGGCAAAAGATCAAAAGACGGGATAAAAATTTTGTCTAATCTCCTCATATTCCTTTCAATGTCCACATTTCTAAACTACAATAATTATAAAAATATAATAAGAACAAGAACAATAATAATGATATTAATAATTATTACTTTTTATTATTATAATAAAAAACTAAAAATTCATGCATAATTTCCATGGCTTTCACTTATAAGTAAAAAAAGGATTTTTTTTAGAAGTAGATTAGATATTAAAAAGTTTTGATTTACACAAGCCTCAGTCTGTATGTTTATTTATTCATCAATAATACTAATTAAGAACGAGCGTTCTTTGGTTTTTAATTTTAGAATAACATTCTACTTATTCTATCTTGCATTTTACATTACAGGGTGACAAACACAACACGCGAAAAATCCTTACAATAGTACACATTTTATAGTTTAGCATAAATTTTAATAAAGGAAAAACTCCCTAATGATAAAAAACATCAATAACAACATTAACATCAATAACAGACACAGAGTCATACATATTTAATTAGCACCAGCATGTATGTATTAAGTGTTTTGTGCAATTAATTTTCATGCAACTGTACAAGCCAAATAAGAAATTCTTTTGGCAGTTTCTGAAGGTGTGTGGCTAGTATATTTCTACCTGATGTACTCATACAACTAAGAGTAAAACGTCAGGAATTGGTAAAAGAGGGCAGGCCACTCAGTCTGAGGGTCAACTTACTGTTCACACACACTACAGCTCGCAAATCAAAGCCGTTTTTCCACTACTTAATCTTAATGGTTGTGACTCGCCATGCAAGAGGAACTTAGTCCATGGCCCACTGGCAACTCTATAAACATTTAACAGCCATTCGCAGCCATTCACAGCCACACTTCAGCCATGTGTGAGTCTGGCCCTCAGCTGCCCCAATACCTGCCTGCCAGTTCCCTGCCTTTTAAGCTCAGCCGTTATTGGAAGTGCCTGCCAGGAGGGCGACTTTCAACCGCCACGAGCGCGTGTGTGTGTGTGTGTTTGTGTGCGTTTGTGAACAGAGGACCTCCACTCATTCACTGATGTGTGTTGCTTTTAAAGTGAACATGATTTCAAAATGGATGGTATTTATTTTCTTGATGCTCTCTTGTGAACGAATCAGCATCTGCATGTTATTTCAAATAAATAAAAACATTCGTCTTTGTAATCTTTATGTAATAACTGGCTCTTCCCATGAACAGCTTCTCTTTTCTGCTCATGTCACTTGTTGGATGTCTGATAACATTAACCAATAGCAAACTCATATTTTGTTTTACATCACATTATGGATGTAAAAGTAGCAATTAATTTTTATTTTCAATAACATGCATGAAATACAAGACTAAAATGTGAATTGTGTTTTCAGCATTTCACTGCAGTGGGACTCAAAAACGCAGTGCCCTACTGTTACTGTCAGCTGTGTGAAATTGTTTTAAACAGTGACATCCATCAGCATTGTGGGAAACTTAATGAAAGCTTTTGCTCAACAGACAGTCCCACAGCTGAGCACATAACAGCCAGTTTGTGCCGACCTGTTCACACACTCTCACCCAAACTGGAACAATATCCAATATCTACCAAAGAGTGTGAAACCAAACATTAAGCTCGTTTACAGCACACATATAAATGAGAATCATAAACCTTGATTCAAAAGTGTATGTTTTAAAAACAAATGATAAAAAAATTCAGTTTTATTGTTGATACTTTTTTTAAACAGTAAATTCATTTGTACAAGTCAAAAAGTTTATTCTGGACCTAGGCACATGGAGTGGAGTTCCACACCTTTTCTGTGTTCTCTTTTTCTGTTCTTTGTTCCCCTGTTGCTTTGAAAGGTAACAAGCAGCATTTAGTGAGACTGAAAAGAAGTCAATATCTTCTGGGGATCCAAATGGATTACAAAATGTCACTTTCTCACAGCAGTCAGAGGGCTGTGTACACGTACACACACTCACAAACGCACACACACGGATAGCCAAACATAATACACACTACCTAAAATACACATTATTGGGTCTGTGTTTCTTTCACACAAACACGGATGTAGTTCTTGGTATCGGAGAAAATCTACTGGATCACCATTATCAATATTTGTTTCTATCAGGAACATCTCGCAATTTTCTCCCAGTGTTCCAGCAAACATATGTCCAGTACACACATACTCTAAAGCCAATCAAAGAACAGAGAAGGTCCATATCATGGAACGTTCATCAGTGTGTGAGCGTGTCTACATAACAGCCTTCACACGGTATCAGATTCTAATCCATCTCTCATTTTTCTTCTTCTCTGCTGAGGTTTCAGACAGTCTTCTAGGAACAGTTTCATTTGTAAGCTGTGCCAACAAGTTTAAACACTTGCATAGAACCTGCGACTGCCGTACAGGAATGCATGCAGCTGGCCACTGCACATGTCTGCACATCAGATGCAGGAAAGCCACGCTGAGGGACGGTACATTTCACATCAGAAATGTCTTGGGGGAGCTCTGCGTGGTGGATACACCAGCTCTACGCTTGGCGAGATCTCCAGTGACCTCGTTTCGCGAACAACCCGCCTTACAACCATTTATGCAACGCTGCAGGATATTGGATCATGTCAGCTTTGATTCAGATAACCTACCGCAAGAGACGTTAAGCTTTAATCAAAAATTATTTACATGCTGGTCTATACATGTACACGCTGTGTGACTCGTGAGCCTTTATATGCCCTACAAACAATTTCTGCTTTCAGAGGAATTTTTATGCCAATCCGTAAACCTTTCTTTCACTCTTAACAGGCAGAAGTCAATTAAATATTCCGCTTTTCTTTCAAAGAAAAAAGGCAAAGCAGAGTTCATATCATCTAAAGGAATTCCAATTAACACCCTCCCACACAGCAATTAACTATTAAAATAACTGACGAACAAACTGAAAATCCCTGGGAGTGGAGATGCTGTTTTTCTAATTAATTCACAAATTTCCTGCATCTGCTTTGTAATGAAACAGAATTGTTTGTTTGACCGCATGTCAACACCTGGACCGGGCCAAATAAGTGTAAATAAAAATACAGGCCACGATTGCTGCCACTTTTGGTCCTGGCGGGCTGAATTTACCCACAATTCCACTTTTCGCTTCTTCTGACAACATTCATTTTTCTGCTGTCATTCCAGAGCGGGAGAAAGAGATGTTGGACATTAGAGAAGAGAAGCTGACAGCTGTGGTCGGAGCGTGTGCGTGTGTGTTGAGAGACTCCTCAGAAGAAAGCTAATTAATAGATAGCATGCTCAGGGCTCTGTCACAGTTTTCCTGTCAGGTCTTGCATAAGGACAAAGAAAAAAGAAAAACAAAAGAAGCAAAAGGAAATAGGGACAAAAAAAGAGCATGTGTGCACGGGGTTTATTGTTCCACATGCGCACACTGCATACATCTGAGGCGGCTTTGAATTTAACCTTAAGACTGAGGTTACGGCGTCGCTGGCACAACACCCCCCGCCATTTAATGAGACGTTTATTACAAATTGTAAATGAAACTAAGCCGAACTCAATACAAGGAGGCGAAAGGAATTGCTCTGCTAAATGGGAAGATGGACAGGGGAGAATAGAGGCAGTGAATTACGTGTGGGAGAAGATTATGTGGCGTTCATTCAGTCATAGGTGAATCTGTTCTTCATAGCTGTTTTCTCTCCTCTGTCAGGCTATTGGGCTATACAGTAACGTCAGCAGTGGCTCTATTAAAACAGTGTGTGTGATGGACTGCTTTATATCATGCACTTGTTCAAAGTGTCTTGGGCTGAACTTTTAACCCTTTGGTTCTGAGCCGCCGTATGTGTGTTTGTGAATGTTACTGGTGGCAACTTGTGATTTTTAAAGTGATGCTCGCCTGTGCAAAACTTACCATAAGCCTTGGTGATATTCTATTCCCTGAATATATCAAACTCAAGGTGAATGTTTGTTGAGTCCTAAATCGTACATAATTAACAGTGATGCCACAGGTTTAGGACCAAATTACACTCCTGTCAGTTCATTCCTTTAAAATCTGGGCAGCCAGAGGGGCCCAGACACGTATCTGCATCACTGTGGCTTTTTGTGTGCGGGTCGGACACCTTCTACAGCAGAGGCCATTGCTTTTGCATTTTTCTCAGTTTTAATATAGTGCGATAGTCATCGAGAGACAGAGCACTAATTTTACAAGCCCTAATACTGAAGCGCTTTATCAGGCCTGGATCCGACTCTTGTCAAGCGAAACTGTGATAAAGTCAGTTTCTAACTACACCAATCGATGAAAGTAATTTATTTACCTCGGGTAGGCAATTTCAGTTCCGTCTTAAGCAGACTTGAGCTCGTGGGAGTGGGTGAGAGAGAGAGAGAGAGAGAGAGAAGGGGGGAGAAAGTTTGGCTTGGCAGGGCTTTGTACGACAGAACCCAAGATTAATATTCCTCTCATGAAACGTTCTCGGACATGTGAGGCGACTCCATAAACTGTTCTGGGGTTAATGCATGGCACTAAATCTACACCAAATCTCAGGCACGCCCCCTCAGAGCAACATACAGGAGAGGGAGGGACAGAAAGAGTGCAGCTCTATCATTCGCGCCTCATCCCCTCACCTGGCGCTCTTTTGGAACCTCAAAACTTCACATGCCATTGGCTGTGTCAGTCTGGCTTCACCGCACAGTAGAAACGGCTCAATCAGAGAGTCTTTTCTCCTTTAAAAGAGAGCTGAAGTGAGCTGTGTAAGGCTGAAGTGAGCGGGATGGGTCCTTAACTTGGCTGGATAAAATAAAAGGCGCATGAATTACACATAATGATCAATACAAATGCGGCCACTTAAGGCTCATGTTCAGGTACTTATGAATATTCATTTGCTTTGTGCTACAGGCACGTTGAGAATAAACGGTTGGTGTAGTTGTAAACCCATCACCGGCAAAGGGCAGCGCAAAGATGAGCTCGTTGGTAAATTAGAACATTATTCAAATGGGAAGGTGGATGTGTTAGAATGAAGAAATATATAAGTGCACCTTTTGTGTATGTGCGATTGTGCATTAAAGGGATAGCACACACTAAAAATAAAAATTCTGTTATTCACTTTTAGCACAAAACAAATGGTGATCACAGTCGGTCTTTGGACCCCATCCACTTTAATGGTACAGAAAAGAGAAATTAAGCCAAGTTACTGTCCAGTCAAACTTGGTGTACTGTCTCTTTAAATATAGCCCATGTAAGTTTATGAGTAGGGGAAGGTGATCCTGGACCTTTTTATCTCAGTTGAAGCAGAGCCCAGGTGGTGCTCATCCCTATCAGGACTAAGGAACAGACGGCCACTGGCAAATTACCCAGCATACCCATTGCGGAGGGGATCAAACTGGCTGTCCCAGACGCTGAGATCACACACACAATGGAGGATGGAGAAGGGAGGGGTCCGCCAAATACGCAGCTGCCTCACTCACCCCAAATAGCATTGTTATTGGAGTTAGAGCAGCAGAAAAGAATTGGGGAGGTAAAAAAAACAATAGTGGAAAGAGAGGGTTATGTTTGTCAAATCCACAAAACCACAGCAGCTGTAGCCGCAGAGTGGAGCTTTCACACCGCGTTCTCCTGTCAATCAAACCTACATTTAAACACACTTTAGTTACAGGTCCTAGAACAGTGCTAAGTCAAGGTCAGATTATTGTCCACCTTGTAAGACATGTCCTCTCTCGTGTGTGTCTAATGTCTGTGTCTAAATCTTTGGCCGAAGCCAAAGTTGTTGGTGCTAACCTTCGCAAGAGAAATGAGATAAGGGTTCAGGAAGTCGAGTAGTCTTTAGACAGTCTTTAACAGAAATAAAAAGGCGCTCTAAATGGGGTCTGACTGGGGACAAAAGAAATGTGAGTTTCATGTAAATGACATCCAGCGCTGCGGAGAGAAAAAGAGACGGAAGGAATTTCATGTTTCTGTAGTTTCTTTGAATGGATAGCTGTGTTTAATAGAAATGCAAAAATGTATGTCTTGGTTAAAGATTTCTCCACGCATGAGAGAAGAAAGGGAAATAAGCCTGAGTGATGTGATAAATTAATGCATTCGCCAGGATTATATGCTTTTTCTGTAACTGACCGCGCTCTGTAATTCATACGCTCTGTAATGCATGTTAGTTTCTTTAACTCGCTCCGTTTAAAGAACGGAAAAGTAGCTTCTGATCGGCATTAAAGAATGAATAATGTGAATATTGAAAGGGAAAACGTGCATATCCCTGTGAACTTGAGTGATTCGAGCTGACCGCTCACGAAGGCTTTAGTTTATGGTGCCAGCGTCGCCCTGTCATTGTTTTCAGTATGTAGTCAACACAGGGGATGGTATCTGAGAAATAGTTCTGGGCCGGCTGAGGAAAGCCTGCAGCATTAATTAACTCCTCATGCCTGTCAGAAGTAATAGAGAGCGACGCGTTTAGACACATCAACAGGGCGGCTGGTCGTAAAAAAGCGAGAAAATAAAAAAAAATGAGTGAAAAACAGAGTTGTAACTAGGCTCTACGTGGTCCACTGCTGAACCAGCAACCAATGAGTCAGTCCCCTTGTTAAAACAAGGAAGGGTTCGAATTTCACCTCCACTTCAAAAGCATAATGCAAAAATCAAAACCTGGTTTCTTTCCAGGAACCATATAAAGGTTGAGTGGATCTGGAATATAGTTTTGCAATTAAAGGCGGGCATTGCGAGCGGGTGGGGCGATGTCAGAAGTCACAATATTAAAATCATTTGTGCACACGCTCCCCCAGACAAACCCTTGAAACTTTTAATCCCACCCACTTTAAAGATGTCAATCAAAATTGCCCTCTTTTTCACCTACGGCTACACCCTTCCTGACTGGCAGTCCAACTTCACAGCTCTACTGTATCCAAAAACAAATCCATCTGAAACCTGAAGCCGCGTGCCACTAAGGACGCAGACGACACACAGACTCTGAACTTTTTGGGCCGCTTTGCTCACAGTCAGTGTTCATACGTAAAACGTTGGCCCCCGCATCCAGAGGGGCCCCCGTTTTAACAGTACACAGACTCAAGCCCTCAATTAGAGCTCTGTGAATACACTCAGAGACCACACCGTTTACCATCATTTCTCAACATTTTAATGGGATGCAGCACACATTCAAATAAATGAGCACTTCAAATGATGATTTGAGGCTTTCCCTCTGTTTATCTACTGTTGCCTTCCTTTTGACCTCAGTGCCACTCAGTGCATCAGTCAGACATCCAAAAAATGGTGAGGGGCGCGGGTGTGTATAGACACCACAGTGTGTGGTGACTTTAAGAAAGCTAACGCTCAACAAAAGCAAAGCTATAATTTATACTCGCCTGCTGGACAAAGGCTGGAAAAGCTGGTGGAATGTTTGCTAGCTGCCTGGATACTCCTGGATTCTTATTGACGCAGCAGCTGGGAAAATAACACTGGCTTGTGTACCGAGCCCACGGCCAAATATCCTCAAACCATTTTATCAAAGAGTCTGTTTATACCCCAAAAGAGATGTAAAGAAAACAGAAGACCAGACGTCAAGCTAAACAGAGAGAGATTGAAAGAGAGGAAGCGAGTGTAAGATAAATGTAAGAGGGGGGAGAGGGAGAAGTTTTCTTTCCTTTCAATTCCATCCTGTCAGTCTTGATAAAGTCGCTACATGAGTCTGAAGATGCGCAAAAATACATACTTTCAAAATCAACAAAATGGTGTGTTGACTTTCTAAGGCACTTCTTTTTAAAGTTGAACTACTTTTAAATGGACATACAACACTCATAGGCCAAGGTGATAAACACAGTCACGACATAAAAGCCAAACAAATCCATCAAAAATGTGTGGCTATAGAGTCTGTACTTTAAATGGGATTCATTTATAAAAACACACCTATAAAAACATGGTATGGACTGTCTAACCATTAAGCAAGCTTACTGAATCAACACTATCGAAAACATTAAAACCATTAAAAACATCTCTCTCATTCATCAACTAGTTTTTTTTGTTAGACTACTATTCCACCACTGTCTATCTTGATCCATACGCAAGGCTAATAAGTCAAACAATAACGTAGGTCACAGTGTGTAGCAACAGTCTGTGCCCTGTTACCTCAACTGTCCAGGGCTTGCTCAAATGAGGAAAAAGGGTGGGAAAAATTTCCATCTTCCACAAACTAAAGGGACATCTGGTATTTCCTGCAAAATGGTCAGGGGACAGGGATTGAAACACACAGCCTTCCCTGGTACAAAATTTAAATCAATCCGGCGAGGCTCACGGAGGCCCATAATGGCTCTGACATGTCTATGTGCTATGACCTCATCATCTAGCACTCAGACAGTATGCAGAGCCAGGGCAAAGAGCGGTGAAATTCCACCAGAAGGTTCCATTTGTTTGTGAGTCCCATGATGCAATGTGCTCATTCAGACGGCGTAGGATCATGGTGGCTTCCCAGTACGCCCAGACCTTCATGACTGGTACTCACGGCCAATGACACGCGTCGCCGGCCCACTAACGTGACAGGTAGCAGGGTTTGTAATTGGAGTCAATCAGTAAGCCAAATGCCACTCGTCCCCCAGTGCCAAATCTCCGCCCCCGCCACCCTGCCTATCGTCGCCGCTCTGATGGCTGGCACACTCCGGCTGCCATGGAAAAAAAGCCCTCCACTTCATTAAGAAAGTAAACACAAGTGCTGTCTGAAGTGTCTAATTAGTCCCCTAATTACTCCCTGCTCGTTACTAATGCAAATTAGATTACGCTGCTTAACTTCATCGTGTCCACAACGCCGCTGTTAATTGAGGCCTTTTGAAATTAAATTACTTGCTAATTAGCATATCAAAACCATTAATTCTGTGCCAGAGAGAAAGAGAAAAAAACAACAACAAACGCCAAGTTTTGCTAATGAGTTTTGCTAATTGAATATGTACGTTTAATATGGAGTTTTTGCCAGCCGGCCCCCGATCAAGAAGCTACTCAACCACTTGTGCGAGCGAGTTCAAATGGAGAGAAATAGCGTCTGCAAAGCCATGCGCCATTTAAGGAAACACTCAAATGTTTTGTCAATATTGTCTTCTTGTACGCAGCACGTGGTTAATGCGCTGTGAAGAAAACAAATACTGTTCTGATAAGACTCCTTTATTAATAGACAAAGGCAAAAAAGCTTTCACTCAAAAATACAGTATGCACAATAAATATGTGTTTGTTTAACTTGGTTGCTAATTAAATTGACACTGCCAGTGACTTCATTAAGTTCTAGACAGAAGTTCTATTTTTAAAAGGAAGTTCTAAATAGAAATCACTGAAAATGATGTGTGTATGACAACAAGGTTAAAAGTCTGGGGTTTTTTTTAAGCCGGGCTTACGGTAAGATGAATCTAAGGAAACTACTGTAAGCTTGTTAAGCCGAAGAGAAACTATGAAATCAAAGTTGATCAACTACCTGTTAAAAAAAGTTATTAATTAAAAAAAGGGTTTCTGTGCTTCTCAAACCCTTTAAGAAATTGGAAAATAGCATACAAGGACATCATCAGTTTTACCGAATTGGAAAACTTCCCACAACTTGCTCAATAATTTTCACATACCTTCACAGGCAAGCGTCCATTCACAATGAATAACCCTTAAGTAAAAAGTTCATGCCATTAATTCATGTAATCTACAGAGGCGAAGAAAGGCTTAGGAAATCTCAAGAGTAATTTTTGCTTTAAATGTAAATGACTCCGATTAAATGTAACACTTCCTTTTCAGCACCCCAAACCATCCCCCCCACACCCTTCCACCCAATATCCGTGCAATATGGATTTCTGAAAGACTCCATTCACACTGCTCAGTGTTCAAGTCTTATTTTAATACTATCTTCAACTTCTCATTTGAATATGAACCTAATGGAAGAGGTGTAGGAGAAAAAAATGAATACTGAAATTGAGAGGTAGCCGCACAAAAAATTAAATAAGCGTGATAATTAGATGTAAAGATATTACAATTTCTTTACAAGGATGCATTGAAAATGCTGCTCTACAACATTTGGCCTAATTGCCAGAATTACCATATTAACCAGTTACCATTTGAGTAAGTTGATTAAAAAATTGATTATTCGTCTATTTCTTTTAGGAGTTTCTTAATCAAAATCTAACATCCTTGAAAAATTAATTTGAAGCCCCTCTTATCAGTTAATTAAATCTGGTTGGAAGTCATTTTTCTGTGAAGCGTGATTAGACAGAGCTCTGTTCTCCTCTGTTCAGGCCGCATGACGTTAGAAAACTTTTCAATGTCTCATCAAACATTCAGAAATAAGAAGAATAGAATTTCTTTGAAGGGCCATCTCTTTTGCCATTTTTTAAACCTATGCCTTTCTGATAAATTACGCTTTACCCAGAAGATCTCTCACTCTCATTAACACTTTCTCATTACCAGGCAGGAATACAAGGCAAAAAGAGAAAGCAGAGAGTAAAAATAGATAGAGAGAAAAAAGTGTGTGCGCGCGCATTTGGGAGACAGAAAAAGAGAATGTAGGATGGATGACTGTATGGAATTATTTTCTCATATAATCTAACACAGTGGGTGAGAACCAATGTGTGTGTGTGTGTGTGTGTATGTTTGAGGTGTCGCTAAATACAGCCCTGATGTCTCGGCTGGAGTCGAACCTTTAGCCAAATTAAAGAAATAAGAGAAGCCAAAAACACATATGTGCTTTTCAGTAAGAGAAATCACGTATCAGAAAAGGCTGAAAATCTCTTTAGAGAACTCTCCCCTAAAAAAAAAAATCAAACTTATATACAAAAGCACTTTGCGGAGAAAAAAAGAGACAGGAAAAAAGCGGGTCTATTTTATGACCCTTTTTAGGTTTTCTAAGCAAGTTTAACAGTAAGGGATCCCACATTCCACAGACACAGGATCTAAGGGGGCCGATAAGTCATGCTTGACAAAGTAAAGCTTAACACATATTTCATTACAATAAAATACATTGTAATATCAATATCTTTGGAACGTCTCTGTGGACAAAGTTGTCAAGAAGATAAGACAGTGCATGTCAGAGTCGAGGGGGAAGGAGGCTTCGGTGGAGAAGCACGCCGCTCTGAAAGTCAGCCAACACACACCACGCTAAAACGATTTCGCCAGACAACCTTGGGACGGGCTGCTTAGAACGACACATTAATATGCCGAGATAAAACAGGTGATGAGACACTAATTCTATTTTTTACCGAAACAGACACAATATATTTCCTGTAACTTTCTCCCTCTCTGTTCCCCTCTTTGCATTACAGTCATTCTTTATCAGTAAAACGGGGTGGTCAGCTAATCGGGGCATTTATCAGATTCCACACATTTCTGGATTTATTTTGGGGGGGTTCCCATAACCTGAAGCACAAAAGCGCTGTAGAGTTTACAGGGCTCTACTTACAAAATGTCTTTCTTATCGCAAAACTGACCACACACACAACTTTGCTGCAGCTAACGAGTCTCACTGACAACAGTGCTGGAGAAAAGGTCACTGTGCAGACACAGAGTGGAGACACATCAGACCACCATCTTTCAAAGACCGGGGATATAAAATAACCTTAGCGGAGGGCGGCCTGGCCGACCTTCTCGCTCCGTTAAGGTCCTCTAAATCTGTTCATCCATATCGTCTCCCTCAGGTGTGAGCGAAGCGGTGGGTTTTGCTTCCTACAGGGAGTGGGTCAATTAGTCTGATTAGGTGTTTATTGAATGATTGGGGAAAGATGATTAGTCCACTGGGGGGTTCGGCTTACCGCCAGTCAATCAGAGAGACGCTCTGGTTTCTAATGCATCCAACTCATGGGGTTTCCTTACTCCTACCCCTCTGCATCTTATACATCTTACCCATGCTCTCTGTCTGTCTCTCTCCCTCCTCATTTGACTGTATAGCACACATTTGTTTAAGCAACAATTACCAGAAAATCAGTTTCATAGATAATAAATTCGGTGAACAATAAGGAGAGAATGAGGTTTGTTGTTTTTGTTTGGTGGGGGGGGGGACAATCCGTGGCTGTCTTTTTTAAATTAGCCGTGGCAAGCTGGTCTGCGGAACGTGATTGCTCTAACGATAGAGCGTTACCAGAGGGGACGGCGGAGGCACACGCACACGTCTCAGCCCAACAGCACCCTGGAGATGTGCTGCAGCTTCGTATTTCTGGAAACTTCTCTCCGGGCAGCTTTTACTAACTTCCAGCATAAAGGCTCATAAAGAAATGCTCATTCAGTAGCCCGACTTATCTTTTCACTGCTATCATTTCTGCTCTTTTTACTTCAAAACCGGCTGTGCATTGTGGAAAACTATTAAAAATTACCAACACTTATTTACTCACCTAAGGCTTTTAAAGAGAGAAAAATATAAAAAACATCAGCGATTAGTGTATATGCGTGGTAACAGGTTTCTTTCTATAGCTGCGTGTGCGCGCTGGTATCAGAGGCTTGTTTTGCTGAGAGCTGATTGCTTTAAAGCAAATCATAACATTCTGTTAGTCTTTGAAGAAAAACTGCATTTGTGTTTTATCCATTACTAACAGATTGTAAATACTTCAAAAGAAATCTAGGGGTGATGTGAAACGCAGGAAAAGGAAGTGAGAAGTAATAGAGGAGAATAATCTTGCCTAAATGAGGACAGTGGTCGTAATGCCTCATTTCGTCTTATCAAAAGATTTCTGAAACATCTCTCTGCAATTGTTCTTCCACCAACGAGAATCAAATTCTTATTTTTTTTTCCTGAGCCGAACAGCAATTATGGCAGCCAAACACTTAACAAAAGATCACATGAGAAAAAGTCTTTCCACGCAGCTCATTGAAAAACGCCGCCGAGAGCACAAGAGCCGTCGGAATTGTCTGAATGTAATAAAATGCCGCATACACAGTCTTTAAACAAATTTAATCAGGTTTTAATACAAGGCATAGGTTTACATCTGAGGCTTCAGCCTTTCATCCGCTCAGCATTTTATCTGATAAAAATGATTGCGAATGAAAAGAAATGAAGTAAAGATTAGCTATGCTAGTTTCAAAATTAAACATACAATCACAACACCTTTCTGCCCGGAGTTATCTGCAAGTTTTATCATTTAGATTCCTTTAATAAAATCTGGTCACAGGTCATGTCAGGAAAGGTAATTCGAATTGAAAGTGAAAAATTACCATAGAATACCATGCCAACCTAATATCACACCGACTTAATTTCCACCCATAAAAAATACATGTGGGGGGTATGAATTTGGCTATCATTCCTCTGTTAATTAAAGCATTCAGTCCCCTTTCAACGCGAGTTCAAGGATGCCAGAATACTAATTAATTTGAAAAGGTAAGACGTCTCTGCACAAACGTCTTCCAGACACACAGATTTAAGGAATATGGAATAAGGGAAAAAGGTATGAAAGAAAAAGTTTGAGAGGTCGCGTCGCTTCAAGCGGCCGCGGTGTCATTTAAGTGACCAGGAACACAAAGCTGAAACCAGAGCAGGAGAGAGGCAGAGTCAAACTTACTCAAAACAATGATTTAGCTAAAACTTGTGTTTCTACACACTATCCCTAAATCTGCACCTGGCATGTGCTCCACTATAGAATAAGGCTGAAGAAATAAAACACACACACATATCTGGTTTCTCAAAATCCATTGTTAGAACCAAAAATGTTTTGGCCCAGAAAATGCTGAGCACATATTTAACTTTCACCCTATTTTGAACACACACTTGCATGAAAATCAGAGTCGATTTATATTACATACAACAGTGAGACACCTAAACACTTTCTATACTGCGAATTAAAACAACTGTAAATTTATGTTTAATGCTCTCGCTGGTACATTAATATTAATGTAAAGGGCGTACAGGTTTAAACGAAATATGCCTAAAACTGAGCATGCAATTATTCTTCACTCTTCCACTAAATGAGTGTGATTGCGATGTATTTTACAATAAAAAAAAATTCTGAAGCACTTTTTGTTTACTGACCAGAGCTTTACGAAGCCACTGCTACATAAAGAAATGAGAAAGTAAGGGAGCGAATTTAAAAGCGTGTGTCAGAGAGACAAAGACAAAGCAGAAAACTTACTCCTGTGAAAAAGTCCTGGACAGGAGCAGTAATCCTAGGTGTAAAGGTTGGGTTATTTCTCAGGGAAAAGGGAGTATGGATGTAGAATCCCATTACAGGTGTCACCTAACTGCTAGTGACCATGAGGGCAGACTTCATACCAGCACAGAGCTCCATCATGCCCTCAACAGAAGGGTAAGAAAAGCTTAACCGGTATGAAGTCTGACCGGCTAGCCTAACCCATGCCCCCTCCTTCCCTCAGCGACCCCTCTGATAGAACGGAGGAAAATACACTCCCTGACTTCTCCCTCTAGGGCCCGATGAATGGAGAGTGAGGGGTTGTGTGTGTGTGTGTGTGTGTGTGTGTGTGTGTGGAGGGGGTATTACACAATTATTCAGATAACAGCTGGGGATAATATAGTGGCAGATGTCTCCTGGTCAACAATGCTAACAGAGCCCAGCCTGACTTTAACCAACGGTTAGCGGCGCACATCACAGACAATATAAAACGACGATCATCAAATGCAAAAATCAAGCTTTTCATTTTTTTCTAAACCTTAAACATATGTCGCATTGGCTCTTCTTCCTGAGCTTTGTTATCATTAAAAAAATATATTATTTTAAAAATGCTTAAGTAACAGAAATAATTTTGTTATAAACAATTTTGTTGCTAATATTAAAATTTGAATTTTGCACTTAATAGTTAATAAAGTTTCCATATTACAACAGCTTAATGAACTGGGTTTAATGCCGTTGCATTAAAGAAAGCTCTCGGCCTCTTCTGTTCATATGTAAAGGTCCTTACGTTGTTTAACGTGTGACACTCTGAAGGAAATAACGCGCTCACGCGCATTGCGCTGCGCATTTCTTGTTCTTCACTCCTCACCGACACAAGACAATCACAAGAGCTTCAGAAAAAAAAACAAAAGAAAAGTGCCTTACACAACTATATGATACTTCGTATCTTTTGGTATCTTATACTCTTTTGTCTAATATATAGGCTAAATATATACAAATAACGTAGAAGCTACAGGAGAAGAGCGAAAATGGAGTCTGTATACTGCGTTACATCAATCAAAATTGAAGAGGCAAATCTGATTTTGTTTTACACATGGCTAAAAGATAATTCTGTCAGAAGATGTATCACGTCCGTCCGTTTCAAATGCAAATAACTTAAGTAGGCATCCCCTTGTTACCCATTACTAATACCATAAAAGAAACCAACACTTCTCCATTCCGCCGCTACTTTACGGATTAGCGAATGAAAATTAGATGCATTTATATGGTTATTACTTATATGGTCATACACTGGGGAGGGGGATTTATCCAAGCGTACAGTGCAGCACCAGCAACTCCCTCAGGAACAAACCGCTCGCACCTTCAGCAGCTGAGGGGTGGATTAGAGTTTTAAACCCGGACTACGGTTTACCACAGCCGGTAACAAAGAGAAAACAGAGCCGGGCAACGCAGAGAGGAATAAAACATCAGAGGTTTTTCTCCTCTGTGATGTGGATAACGGTTTTGCAGAAGTTTTTCGTAATCGCCTAAAAACTCAGGATTTGATCAACGATCAAATGTCTAGAAAATTCGAGAAAATAAAAACTTTATGAAGACGCGTTTAAACAAGCCGCACCCCACGGCTGTCACTTCCACATCACGCCGCATCTTCTATGACAGCGCTTTAAATTGCTGAAAGTTTGGTCTCGTCTTTCCCAAAGCGCTTTACTTGATGCGTCTGCTCTCCGCTGTTCTCTGACGGACATGATGGCCTGTCAGAGTTTCACAGCGATTTTAAAATATACAGCGAGTCACGTTATAAAGACCTTCACGAAAGGGGGAAGAGAATGAGAGAGAGAGAGGGGTGAAAGCTCGGGGGGCGAGACGGAGGACTTGAGAGAAAATCCATAACACAAATACAGCTGTCAGCTGGAATGCAAAGTTAGCAGAAGCAGCTTCGGTGGCTGAAGGGAGCAAATTTATGACTTCAGGTGCCATCTGCCATCTACGACATGATCTGGGCTTCAATCATCAAAACAACAATTATGCCGTTCCCAACGCTGCAGAGATGATCCTCATCAAGGCAACAGGTACCTGGATCAAGCTAGAAAAACTCACAGAAGAGGCCCGTTTTTTTTCCAACTTTCTCTCTACCTCTCTGTCTCTCTTTAGCAGGCTTCAATGCATGACGGCCCAAAGGCGTGCACAGAGAAGTCCACTTTCCCCCAGCGTCTGCTGCCCTGAGTACCAATAATCTCTCCTGAGGTGCTCAGCTAATGGATATAGGGGAGTAATGATCAACGCCTCAGACTCAAGTACTGTCATTTCCGTCCAGTGAACACCCTGCTTTTCCCTCCACCACATTTCCCCAGCTCATCGGAAATGGGCCATTCCTCTCCCTAAGCAAACGTTAGGGTCATTCTTTAAGACAGTCATCACCTCATAACAGCCTGGCACTCTCCCGAAACACGGTGTGAAGCCTCCCAACACAGGAAACCTTGTGCGTGAAACAAAGACATGGCAAGAAAATAAAACTGTACCACTGAGGTAGAAGCAAGGACAAACTTCTTAAGACTTCAAAGGAGAATTAAAATGAACATTTGGAACAAATGTGCGATAAATAGCAGTAAACAAAAAATAACGCCCGGCATTCTCAAGCTGCCGGAATACCGAGACGACATTTCCGCTCCGCCGCCTGTTCTCTCTCAAAGTTGAAACGGTTAATGCCAGTCCTACACAATCCTATAGCTCATATAATCAGATCAACATTGTCATCTGGAAAACATCCCTCCTTTTCAGCTAACCTCTTTTCTCTCCCTCTCTTTTCTTCTTTTTTTTGATTTACAGATGGGCAAGATGCTGAACTGGGTTGAAATTGCTTTAGTGTAGAACAGCTCAGCTTTTTTTCTCTTTCAGGGCTCAGAGTTTAAGGAGAAAATGACACCACTCTCCGACTAGTAATAAAAACAGCCCTCACTGTCTAAAAACGTGTGTAATTTATTATTCACTCACACACAGAAGAAATGCTCGGCCTCGCCGTTACACCAAATAACATCTTCAATTAAAACCACATGTTTAATCACCAGTCAACTCTGCCTGGTGGTTGCCGCTGGTCAACACTGGAGTCGACGCGTACTAAGATGCAAACGAGCGTAAAAATTTCAGCCTGACCTTTCACTTAGGGGTCGGCTAAAATATGAGAAAGAGAAGAATGTAGCCATGACATTTTTCACACAAACATGTTTTAGAGAGCAGGAACGGAGTACAAGTGGCCAATCTGATACACAAGGGCAAAAAAGTACGATTGACAAAAAATAATAATCGTTTAGAGATGAATGTGTATCCCTCTTCAAAACGCTTTGGTTAAAAAAATGCACTCACGTAAAAGCAAACATTATTTTTGGAATGGCAGAAGAGTTTAATGGTGGAAATGCCATTTGAGGGTTTAAGGGACAGTGCTTCACGAGAACCAGAGTGCTTCGTGTTCAAATCAGCCGTAATATTGAAAACTTAAATTTACCTCCATATCACTTGACTGAGGCTCATCTCAATTTAACAAAAGCATGCTCGCGCACACACACTCTAGGCTTTTTCCACAATGCGCCCCGACATATCTGCATTAACGCAAATCAATTTGAGGGGTTTTAAAACAATCCAGAAACATTGCTAAAATATGCATCAGAAAGCAACATGTCTGAATGCTCACCCTGGCATTAGGTCCGTCACAAACAAACCCCAAAACAAGCATACAGATAAACGCATATACCTGACACCTTTATCTGCGCAGATAAATACCCACAGTGGGCTTGAATTTCAGCCTGCCATGCAATCCACACCATTCATCAACATAACATATTTGAAAGAACTCAGAAAGTGATGTTTGTACCTTATAAACATAAAAAGAGGCATGAAACACAATCACTGGCCATAAAACAGCTGATTTATCAATTATAACCTATCAGTTATAATCAGACTATCTTTGGTGTTTGCTTTTAGAAAAGAGTGCTAAAACTATCGGCTAAGGTGTAGCTGCTGCTGCCGCTTACAGTTGCTTGACGGCCATGCAAATAACTGTAAATTATCCTCCTTACTGTCATTTTCATGCTCTCCCAAAAAGAAATGCCTTACTCTTTGTCATGATGTCCAGCTTCATAAATTATCACTGATAATCTGAACACATAACGTCATTCAATCACTCTATTCATCAAACAACAGATCAAATGAAATCAGATTTGTCACTTTATGTGTATGTTCACCTACATATACAGATGTACGATTCCAATTATCAGAGACTTATCAAAGAAGGCAATACTATCAGTGAACAGACACTATAAGAGCTGAAAAGCAGAGTCTTCTTTTAATACTACACTGTAGCATTATAAAGATAATCAACTGATATGTAGTTTAGCTCCAGAAAATAATTTGCCTTCACACAAAAATATTTTAGAAATAAACTAAATATTATTTCATGAATGTAATGTTAATTTTCTATCAAACTCCATTTGAACCCTTATTAAAAATGAATGTGCTGTTAATGTGTATAATGTTTTAAATGCTGATAAAAATACAAAGCAGAATTGAATTAAAAATGTCAGAAAAGTCTCATTCAAAATGTCACTTTATGAAAATCATGAACTCAGAAGTTATACCTCTAAAAATTTCTTCCTCGATGTTACATGAAAAAAATCATCTTTTAATTTTAATTTTTTTTTTTGCATTGTGCTGTAAAAGGCAACAGTGAATTAAAAGCAACATTCACCTATAGTTCGTAAAAAAAGAATGTGTGTGACATACCGCGTACGTAAACTAAATTACACAAATTGTGTCAAAGCACCATTTTCCATCAATCAATTCCTAATAACACGATAGTTACACACACTGTCATATGGTGATCTGTATTTTGTCTTTATGAGGAAAATGTGGCGGGTGCGCCAGTCTCCGCACGTCTTTACTAGACTGATGTGAAGATTTATTCTTCAAACTAAGTATTGAGAGAGTGCAATTTAATAGTCTTCTTGGTTCATCAGCCCCGAGATGTAGTTCCCTCTGCAGATTCACTAATCATGCCCTGGGCTGCTATGCAAAAACTGCTCCTGTTGTCGTTGATTCGTTTACTTGTTCCGAGTTGTTTGAGAGTGAAACAAAAGGCGCTGATTTGGGCACTATTAAGTATTAAGTATTAAGTACACTACTAAGTATCACACAGACTGTGGCACGTTAGTTATAAAAAAGAGGTGGTCGTGTTAGATGTGCATTTTGTTTACGCATTTCTGCAAAATTAAAATCTCTAAATAAAGACAGAAAATAAGTTTTGCACCACTGAAGTTAGTCAGCAATGTATCTGTTCGTGCAGGGGGAGACGAAAACTGATCAATTCATTTCTTCGTCAAAATGTTACGTTGTGGGGGGAAAAAAACAACAAACAAACAATAAAACAATTGCATTTTTTTGCAATTTCTTTTAGACATGCAAAGTTTTACAATAACTTTTACGTCCATGTTTTAAAACTTAAAACTTTTACATCTATAATACTTCACTAAAATACATGCACTGCGGGTTAATTGATGCATTTTAATTATAGGAATAATCAATGTTGCCTAGCTATTTTTTATCGTATTACATTAAAATGATTATATTATCTATTGAGTAATACACCGGTACAACTTGTTAAACAGAACAGACTAAAATAGCCATGAGTAGACTTAACGTTTCTTGACGATTTGTCCTTTCCACATTCTGATTATTATTTTTAGCTTTATTTAAATTAGCCTTTTAATTTATAAAACGCAAAACTGTCGTGAATAATATGTTATGGCTTATTTGCATAAGAGAAGAATACTACATGGTTATTTGTTGGGGGCCTTAAACGCGGATAATGAGAAAAAATACGTGTGCTTTAAAACAACCTACATACAGCAACAGATAAGATACTTAAGTTTAACATTACGTACATATTTAAGTGTTGTTTATTAACTTCAATTGTTTACATAAATAACGGGTCACATGGATTGCTTTCTTGGCCAAGGCCAAGAAATATCTGATTTCTACATTTTTGCAAGTACGTGGTTTAATGGTCTTTTCGGATGTAACTAAATACACTAGCATACCGTTGTTAAAATGTATCTGATTACGGAGAATGAATGACAGTAATCGGTGTGTCAAAAACAACATTTTCTCAGTTTTGATCTAACTTGAGAGCAGGTGAGATTTTAGCCGTTATTTGCATGTGAATCTTCTGAACTCGTCTGTAGAGTTGAATTGATGGATCTGACACAATAAACGAGGCCGCTGGTTTCTGTGCGCATTTACGCACAAGTGACACATGTTCACTAAACTACTGTTTAATCTTTTTCGCCTTTTCTGTTTTCCGTTATGTTTATCTTTGAAAGAATATTAGTTGTGTCTCTGATAATCAATAACACGCACGTACAGATAACTTTTCTTATCGTAGAGAATAATTAAAAGAGTTCATCTACGGAATAAACGCATGAAGTACAATTGAACTTCAAATGTCTTATTCACTGTCACGCGGAGGTCTTTAGTTTTGTAAATTTCCGTTCTTCTTGATAATTCTTTTTGCTGATTTTGAGAAGTGTGTATAAAAACACGCTCGTGCATTCAAATCGAATTATGTTTTCATATTAAGAGATAAAACACAACTTGATGAACAAACGTAAAATAAAAGGAAAAGAGCAAAGAAGTGAAAATCAACCTGTTAGGATATTCTGAAGAACTCTACTTTCACTGTACGGGCTGGACCATGTGGAGCTGTCGCGTTGGTGAAATGTCCCAGCGATTTCCAAAAACCTTGAGAGGAGCAACGCAAAAGAAGAAAAAAAAATCCCGTTCTATGAGTGATATCTTCGGACCATTACATTCAACGACAAGTGTCTTTATTAGTCTTCCTTGCTCTTTCTTATTGGCTTCCTCTCGCAAACTGATCACTCAGTTGGGTGATAAGTGGAAACAATAATCGTGCTCTAAGGCTGCATGGTCACAGCGCTCCTGAAAGTTCATGAAGAAAAAGCACGCCGCTTCTGATGCCTCCTTATAGCTTCAGATCGTCTTCCTTTCTCTGGTAGTCACAACGCGAGTTTTCCTGAAGTCCCAAGAATGCTTCTCGCTGGAGTTTTTGGCATCTCGTCTGTTCCTCGCTCATTCGCGGAGAAATCAGTGTTGAATTACTCAGCTTGTGTCTTGTGTTGGCGATGTGTTAGGGGACAATTTAGTCTACCGTAATGCGTCTAAAACGGGTGCAAGTGCACATCTCCTGCGCCGCCGCTTGTTGTAGCGCAATAACAAATCCCGCGCGCTCCGGGCACTGATCTCTGCGCCTCCTCGCGCATTCGCGGCTTTACTTTGGCCATTGTGGCAGCCGACGAGCAACAGATGTTAGTCAAAGGAACAGACACACCATGGGAACCGTTACCTTCTCCAAATCTATTCTTCGGCAAATAACAAGGCTGTCCTTGCTATTTGTTATCATTGCTGCTAGAATCACATTTTGAGTTGTTTTCTCAGAACAACCTATAAGTGTTATAAAATGTTGCTGTATAAGTAACAGTTACTAAAATAAAAAATATATTTTTTTAAATTATTATTATTATTATTTAATAATAATAATTATAATAAATAATATGATTGTGTGTACAGTATGGGCTACAATAATGATTTATTCATCATATATCTTATACCGTGACTCCATTTTGTTCTCAATAAGAGTTACAATTGTAATACAATTAGTTCTATATATTTATATTTGAGAGTTTAATATATCTTTGTGGGGCGATTGTTAAAATACTGATTTATGAATAGCACCTGAACTTTTTTATGCACAGTCAAGGTGATACTTGACTGTCACCTTATCAAACATTTTCAAATATGATTTATTTTATGATCGGTAGAAAGTTTCCCTCAGCAAAAATCCTCTTTCACTTGAACCATCAGAAAAAGGCAATTATTCACATCTCTGCTGGACAATAGGATACGACCCCCATTAGTCAAGACATATTCATTAGAAAAATCAATATGCCAAGATGTAGCCATGCTGGCCTAAAATGAAGGCTCATTTAACAATGCTGACTTCAATACTGTGTCCTGCCATATGGACTCTGAGTCCCGGCCAAAACACAATCTGATCACATCTTAAGACAGTATTTATAGTTTATAAGATACTGAGGAAGCGATTTGTCAACTTTTAGTTTTAATTGTATAGTCTGAATAATTAATATGATAGTCCTGACTGTTTTGAAAGACAAAAGAAAAGGTGTAGGTGCTCTTTGAGTTTGTGTGTGTTTTCAGTGTCCCCCAGACTGACATGTTTAGACACACACAAACACACATTTACAAAACTTGTTTTTCCTCACACACACGGTGAAGCGTGACAGATTCTGTTGTCCGAAACAGATCCTCTGACCCTGTGGTTAGACGGACAGAAGGAGATTCGCTCTGTTCGCTGTCACGGGGTTAAGATTAAACACTCTGGAGGTTTTGCCATCTCTGGCTAATGAGGCACCTATGAAAGGATTACACAAAGAACTCACAGATTGGCTGACTTTTTTTCCTAACTAGCGTACATACTGTTCACCTCACACAGTGCCCACAAACAAGATTACAGGTGACTGCAATTACAAATACAGCAATGATCCACTGAAAATGTGTCTTCTTGTACTTTTATTAATCATGTGGTACAATAACAGCTAACTAAAAACGTTCTCAGAATGTTTGCTGATGTTCTCTGAAAGTTTTCCTAGATATCAAAAATGTCCCTGCAGTACAGTTAGTAGAACTTTTTTTTATATACTGTAGTATATATCGTATATCAAAAATGTTGTTCTTAAGTTGTTAGTGAACATTTTAAAAATGTTTCCTGAAAAACGTTTTTATAACCAAGCAATAACATCAACACAACAGCTAGAACCTAGACCTTTCAAAATAATATTTTTAACATTTTTGTTATTTATTGGAAAAGTTAGAGAAACATTCTTGCAACCTAAAATTGTTAGCTAGGATAGGCCTATAAATATCTTTATAAACATCACAATCAGTGCATCATATTACTGTTACTAGTGTTGATCCACTGAAACCTGTAATACATCTAACTTCTGAACATACTGGCCTGTTTGAACTTTCCAAACTCTTGAGAGGACAAACTGGGTCCTTCAAAGTTTAATGTCTGTTCAAACAGAACCAGTAAGCCATTTTGATTGGTCTTGTTATGACATGACATCATATGACCACAGAGAGAGTGAATAATCACTAGACCTAAGATCTGATGTTTGTTACCCATCAGCCCTAAAGCTGACATCAAAGCTACGGATATAGTCCAAAAGTATCACGGCTGCACATTTTAACACACACACCCACATACAAACACACACACACAGGTTTAATGGCCACTCATAGACTTCCACTGTTTTCATGCGAAGCTAATGAGATTTTTTATCCCCTGCCCCTAAATCTAACTCTCCCACAAACCAGTTAACATTATTAGATTTATAATACAACATGATTTGGCCAATGTAGACTAGTGAGGACCAGCTAAAATGTAAATACAAGAATTTTTCACAAGAATATCTAAACCTGTAAGACACATGTTAGGTTTGTGTGCTTTGTGGGGACTTTTCTTAGACAAAATGACTTTTATACTGTTCAGACTGTATATTCTATCACCTAACCCTCACCCTACCCCTAAACCTAACTTTTACCAAAATCTTTTTGCATTTTTACATTTGCAAAAAAAGCATAATTTTAAAAGTTTAATAATCTGTTTCCATCGTTGATATGGCTGGCTGGTTCCCACAATGCAGGTGTGTGTGATTTTTACTATCCTTGTGGGGATATTTGGTCCCCACAATGGTAGACAAACAAGAGCAAACACACACACACACACTCACAAACTGGTTTTCATTATTGTTCATTTTCACTAAATAAACACAGACAGAATAAAAAGAGAAAAGCCACCAGGTGATGAGAACAAAGGCATTTTGTGTACAGTAGACTTTCTCCTCTGTCCCTGTTTTCTTTCTCCTCTCCAGCTGGTTGTTGCAGGAATACCGCCAGAGCCCAGGGATATGGAAAACAATGCTTCTATTTATTGTTTGTTGTTTGTTTACTTATTCATCTGTTTGTTATTTTCAGTCTCTCTCTTGCACTCTCTGTCTCTCACTCCCGCCAGGCAATGAAGAAAAAATTGGCGTTGATGCTATCTGTGTGCGCCTGTTTGTTTACTTGTTTGTGCAAGCATAACATCCTTAGGGACTGTAAACAAGACCACCTAGCACGGAAAAAAAACCTTCATGGTCTATGAGGGCATCACTGGACCAAAGCAAGGACACTGCCAGTTAGAAATGAACAAGCGCTACAGCCCTTCAGACAGATTGCAGTCTGAGACAAAGGTGAGTGTCTTAGTCAGTGTAATCTAATAACATTCTCCTTTATGAATGAAAAAATGAAAACTCCTCAGCACTTTCATCCAGCACTTTCGATTAACATTTAAGAGCAGGCTTTGTGGTTAATCAGGGGTAATAATTATCAAAGTCGACAGGTAATTAAATTAAACATAATTGGCTACACGAATTGGCTGTTCTACAACATTTTTTCCCACATAATTAAAGAGAAATATGTCAGCATTCATGGAGAGAATGACGGAGTTAAAAACAAAAAAATGTTTAGTCACACTGAAGGACTCAGTTACACTTAAAAGGGACATTGCTTAAAAGTGGGCGTAATGTTAAAGTTAGTCATGTGGAAGATAACATATAATCATTAAATGCTAAAACTGACCATTTACATTTGGCAGACACTTTTATCCAAAACGACTTATAGTGCATTCAAGTTACACATTTTATCAGTATGTGTGTTTCCTGGGAATCAAACCCGCAACCTTTGTGCTGCCCATCTAAACACTCTACCAGTTGAACTACAGGAACAAGTTCTCAGGTGTGAATATTTTTCGAAAGAGAAATTCACATGGTAAGACAACAGGTCAATATAAATAAAGTTAGGTTTTAAAGTTGCCTTTAAACTTCTGCCATACATTGGGTTTCTCCTGTTAAGTTTCTTACAAATTTATACCGAAGCAATAATATTTATCATGTTTTAACTTACAATAAGTAAACATGGACAAAAGTTAAGACAAACACACAGTGCTGACAATCTCTACCACACACACGTATACTTGTCTATCTAAATTGGGACATTCCATAGGCTTCCATTGTTTTTATAAACAGCTATTTATAAACAATATAACTTAACCCTATCACACACTCTACATCTAGCAAAAAACTCTGCATTTTTATAATAACATTTTATGTACTATATTTTTATAGCGTTTTACAAATGAGGACATCTCCAAAAGAAGGTTTTGCTCAGATTTGTCAGGTTTTAATGACTTTTGCATACAGATTTGCAAAAAGTTAACTCATCCACACACACACACACACAAACAGGCCAATTCAATTACAGATGACACAGGCTGTTGCCTGAGGATGTAGACCACTGCGTGTCTGGTGTGTGTGTGTGTATCTGAGACTGTGCATTTACGTGAAACTGTGTTTGTTTCTTAATAAGCTAAAACATGTTCTTTTAATGGCCACGTGGGAGCAATGTAGTAAAAAAACGAACCCTGTAAAATAAAAATGATTACTGTTAATGTTTACAAACAAACCCTAAGGTCCAAAATAGCAGAAAAAATTTATATAAAACCAATTACCCCTGAGAATTCAGGGAAAGATGTGGGGAAAGTCAAAAGAACTATTTAGTGCAGTATTTCCTTTGAAATGACTGTATTGAAACTGTACCTCAGAATAAGAGATAAAATTATGACAGCTGCAAGCCACTGTTTACGCCACAAGACAGTGGCTGTGTACACAAATTATGCAGTTTGATTGGTGAGGAAGATCAGAGACACGACAGCATGTTTTCATTAAATCGTCATAAACGTGTTTACAGGCCCAGCTGGCTTCGGTTACAGGGTGTTAAATAACGCAGTGCGGTATTGTTTACTCCTCCGCCACCATGTTCTGTCTTTCTTTTCTCTCTCAAGTCTTTTCCCTCACACTCGTCTTTTTGTCAACACAGTATCCATCCTCACACAAACCACATGGCCGAGCTGTCTTCAAGCAGTGGTAACCAATCCTAACAGCCCGTGTCATGCGAGGAACTCCTTCCTGAATAAGGCTGTCCAAAAAAATGTAAAAAAGCCACACAGATCAGTTGTGGAAAGAGGAAAAAAAACATCCAGGATGAGGCCGGCGTTTAACGAGCTGTTTTAAGGTGCCGCCTTTTTCAAACAGAGAAAAGGGTTCAAATCTAGCCTGGGGCCCTTATGAGGAGCTGACCGACGGCCCAGCTCAACGCAGCTGTAGCCCAGCCGCAGAAGCTCAGCGAGCGGGCTGAAGTGTCACCTGCCTCCCCTGGAGGATAGTGAGGGGGTGATGTTGGGAGCACAGGGCTGTGGGGTTGTGGGAGGGGGAGAACAGTTTGCTGAGTTTTCATTCAGCAAGCAGGATCAGAGGTGGGGCCAGCGGCTGAACATGAGGAGAGCTGCCTATTGTACAAAAGGAGGCGGTAAAAGGTCTCTTGTTGAGGCAGTGTGACTGTACACACACACGCGCACTCACACACACAAACCCTGCTCTCTTCCTCGGGTGCGATCTTGTATCAAAGCAAACAAATGACACACTGTCTTCTTTATTCAGCCCCCCACCCCCTTCTTTTTTTGATCTCACATTCACTAAAATGACACTCCATATCTCAATCGACTGACACTATCAATGTATGCCTAAATCTTCCGGCCAAACTTGCAGTTCCCAGAGGAAATCCACCAGCATTGTCCTTTGTTTGCTAAGAGATCCCACAGGAATAAGCCCTGACTTTTTCATTGCACAGGGAGAGCTGTCACGCAGACAGCCTGGCATGCAGGATGCCGGGTTAGGATAGGCACACTGACAGTCCTGCTCTGATTCGCACCTCTGTTAGACAGCACGGGCCGTGGCATTTACTCGCTCAATGCTGGATTCTGCTTCCATATAAACTGTATCAGAGTTCTGTCTTGCTGTGCGCCGGTGAAAGAGACATCTGGATCTGATATGACAGACCGCAACGGGAGCATTTATTGTTGGTTTGTACCTATAGATAGTGTTGACATATTCTTTATTTTATCATTTTTCACAGGAGGAAAAGAAATCGCGCCATTTCTGTCTTCAGCTTCGCATGAATCAATGTGTCCCAGTTGATCTGTTTCATTCAGAGGTATATCTGTTCATAACTTTGACCACATCATTATTAAGCCACAATTATTATTTTTATTTTTATTATTATTATTGTTACAAATAATAATTATAATAATGAACTAAAACTACTAAAAGTGACTGTTCCATGTCTTTGTTTGATAAAAAAGACACTACATACAGTAAATATAGCAGGATATTAGCAGTATATTAGCAGTATATTAGCGTAACGTAATTTTGCCATTAAAAATATTAAGCAGGCTTGTATTGGAATTTTTATTGATAGTATTATTTATTGATATTCGTAGGATTGTTTATTTTTGTAGCTATTAATGGGTTCAGAATTGTTGAAGGAAAAGGCAGAAGTGTCTGTTTATAATATAAATAGATAGTGTCTGTATATTATAAAAAACCCCACTAGCTTTCCTGTAGCTCAGTGGTTAGAGCATGGCGTTAACAACACCAAGGTCATGGGTTCGATCCCAGGGATTGCACGTACTCAGAAACAATGTATAGTATAATGCAATGTAAGTCGCTTTGGATAAAAGTGTCTGCCAAATGCGTAAATGTAATATGTAGCCTGTTTTCCTACTACTGTGGATATATTTTGAGGTTAAACTGTGTTTGTATCACAATGGCCAATGTTTTAATCACACCTCCATAACTAAAGATCGGGCTCTTTATCTGATAACTCTTTATCAAATTACTTTATTATACATTATACGAAGAACTTTATGCTCTCAAAATATTTTCAGAGTGTGACTGGTGATCAGTTTTATTTCTGCAATTCAACAGTGAATCCTGGTTTAAATTTTAATCATTTTTTTTCCTTTCGCTCTTTCTTCTCTCCCTCTACACAGAATTCATGACCTCTGCAATTCAGCTTGTCCTTGAGACCCATAATGAATATTCAGCGGATTAGAAGAACTACATGAAAGTTAACATTAGCCATATATTTAAAAATCCCATATTCAGATAATCCGCATATTTGTCAGAATCAAACACGAGAGAATATGAGAGGACAAATTACATAATGAGAGGATAGGGAGACGTCTTGTGGGCAGGGAATTAAAGTAAGACACATTTGGCTGAGTTTGAAGGAAAGGGAAAATGTCCTTGACGACAGTTATTGAAATACGGCCAGATGGACAGTTTGCCATGATCTCTGGTCGAGATAATGTGGCATGATTTTTTTAATGCTATCTCTACATTGACAATGGTGTCATATGGTGAACTTCTGAACTGGTGAGGTCCTCTTTTTGAAATGAATTTTTGTTTTGGTCGAAGTGTCCTCATTTCTTTAACATGTCTCTGTTAAAGCATCCACAAATAAACAAATCTGCAAATATGTAATATAAACAAAGTCACATCAAAATTTAAAATGTGTAAAAATAAAAAATTGTCTAATGTTAGCGATGTCAGCATATCTGGTGTGTCTGTTCAGCCATTATTTAAAGTCACTTTCTGTTTTTATTAGTCATCAAAATGTCCCCAGTAAACAGCGCAGGTTACAGACACAGAAGTGCATCTTTTATTTAACTGAGCTGACTGGCTGATAAAACAGTTCATGTTCTTTAAGATTATGTAGGTTTTTTGTTATTATTTTGATTAAGAAAGCAAGTAGTGATGTGTGAATTGGTTGTTTACTTTGTATGTAGTCCCTTCCTTGACAGTCATAGATCTATGAAGGCACCACACACACACACACACACACACACACACACACACAGCACACTTTTGAGAACACAATGAGCCTATGTGTGCGCACATTAAAACTTCAATTGGGCTAGAGTGTGTGTGAGGAACAGAAAAAGCATGCAAGTTCAAATGACTGTGCGTAAAAGCATCTTGATCTATGTATATATGTGTGTGTGTGTGTGTGTGTGTGTGTGTGATGTTAGGTTGTCTGGCTTTTCACTTACCATTTATGCCAGAACTAACAACCCCCCCCAATTCCAAAATGCGGAAATGTGCATTATGTTCTCCCCAACTCTCCTTTCATTTCTTCCTGTCTCTCTGTTTCTCGCTCTCTATCTCTCTCTCCCTCTTTTTTCTCATTTACGACAGGATCATTACCGTGCGCGCTCGGATGAAAGCTCAGGATCTGGCCGACCCGCTCCCTCTGACTGACGCATATTCATTTAAAAATGAGCCACTTATTACCCCTCCAAACTTTTTACAGCCCCACAGCGCACAGTAGAAGACAGCTTTATTCCCACCGAGCCCGGGTGTGGGCCAGAAAGCCGTGCAGACTTTGATGGTTATATATGCTCACAGGCCGTCGCCTTGGCAGCCGTCCTCAGAAAGTCCGCTATGATTTGTAATGTTACCTTTACAGCTTTAAACTCCATCAAGCAACTTGGAGACCTTTTTATTGGGCTAATGTGGGGTTCTAACATATCATTAACAAATACATTTATAAATATATAGACAAATGCACACATGCCTCCACTTAACGTGTGCAAGCTTCCGCCAAGATGATAACATATATAATCACTATAGCTGGTGATATTTTGCACAGGATAGTGATTGTTGATAATTTGATTATACACCAGCCCTGTGGCTTCTAATGCAGCTGCAGTGTATAAAAGTAATATTATGCGACAGAGAACTATTGCATCCGAACCATGACATCACAGATGAGAAATCTGCCATAGGAATTTCAGACCAACAGGAATGCCTCTGTGCTTCCATTAGAAACAGAAAAATACAAAAATAACTTTTAATAATTACTCTCAAAAATTATTATTTTTTTCTAAATTGATTTTACAGTTCAATAGCATTCTTGAGAGAAAACGGAGGGAAAAACTTTTTAAATTATATAGAAAAGGGTCCAAAAGTTTAAGACCACTAGTAAAAATGTCTCTGTTTTGACTTTTCCTCATTTATAATTACAAAATGTGCTATTAACATCCTTAAATTCTCGTTTATTTTTATAGTTCAATTACATTTGGAATGTATTTGAATTTTAAATACATTGTTTACATATATATTAAAGAATATGTCCAGCCTGGAGTGTTTTCCTGAAAAACCTTAATTTCGTTTTCAACTGAAGAAAGAAAAACAAACAAGTGCCTTACATAAATAATATGGATTTTTTTTGCTATTTGTGGTGTACAGCCACACTTTTTCTATTTGTATTTGAAAGCTTTTAGAGCATAAGTTCAGGTAATTATTTGATATCACTTTGTCAAGTTGACTTACACCACTGGTAACTACACAAAAAAATCCTCCCCCTCACATTCATAATTACTATAAGCAGCCGCGGGCAAGCAGAATCAACAACAGTCACCTCCACATAAATATTTGTTGTTCTTCCAGTGAAGCCACCAGACCTCTCTGTCTCACACACACACACACACACACACACACTCATAAATAGACACACAGGCACGTATACATCCCCACACATTCTGACACACATTCACACGTGTGATAGCACTCCACAATCTCTAAGTCCACTGTAGAGTCTCCTTTAGAGGCTGGATTTGAAGGAGCTCAAGAGAGAGTCTCTAGTGAGAGAGAGAGAGAAATGAGGACACACTGAAAAGTAAGTCCTCTGGGTGTATATGCATGCGTGTCTTTTGTGATATAAGGCCCCGTGATTGGCTTGGACGCCCGGCAGGCAGGCAGATTGATTGGTAGATTGATGTAAAGCCCTTCTAGATGCTGTACATCTGTGCTGACTAATGTAGGCCAATCAGGCGGCTGTAAACCAATTTGATTTGATTAAAAAGCCGATTGATTGAGGCCAGGACATGTAAGCCGTCAGTCAGCGTCCATGAGGGGAAAGAAAACGGACGTAAACGAGAGAGATTTGATTGATTAGCTGATAGATTGATTAAGTGATGTAGATGCTAAGTTAAAAGAGCCATCGCATGGCCCCTTTATATGTGTTAACCCCGCTCCGGCACTAACCTGCAGTCTGTAAGCCGCTCAGCAGGGTCCATTACATCTAGGTGTGAATAATTCATGCCCTGGACACCGAAGCATGGTGGGTAAACACATGTACTCATGTTTAGTTGGATGGAGAGATCTACAGGAGGCAGGGCTATTACCACACTTTCAGCACAGAACCACTGATGAACTCCAGAAATGATTTAAGGTGGCACACACAGTCATGAATATATTGTTTTTTTAAGGGGGCACTGGTGTTGGTATTGAGTAAAAGACAACAAAAAGTTGCTGATAAGACTTACTCATCTGATGGTACGGTGTTTGTTTCATTTATTTTTATTAAACGAAATGAAATTCCGACTGAATTTGTTCATCATTTCACACAAACACTTTTTTTTTACTCACAATAATAGTTCAAAACAATTGACTGGATTTTAAGATACAACGGAAAAATCCAGTTGGCTCAAAAATCTGAGTGCACACAAACATATACCATCATTCTGACCTGTTTTTTCTTTGTGGTACATTGAGTATTAAAATGAAATACTGGGTATGGGATCTTTCACCAACACTACATATAAACTCTAAGAAAATAAAAGAGAAAATAAAGCTTATTATGTGTTATTATTTTATAGCGTGCATCTGGAGACTGATCTATCATGTGCATTGTGTGAGAATGCTGGCCACTTTTTAAAGAAATAATTTCATCCAAAAAATAAAAACAATCCATGCGCATGCATCTATCCATGCATTACCCGCATGTCTTAAAACCTGTATGACACGTTTATTTTAAACACAGTGCTGACACGTGTTCTTTCATATAATGAATGTGAGTGGTGACCACTGCTGTTCTATGCACAACTTGTATGACTTCCATGATGCCATTTTTGTCTCTTTAGGTGCTGGAACGCTCCAGTCTCCATTCATTTTCATTGTAAGGAAGAGAACGACTCACACACTATGCTAAACTTTTCCTGTGTTTTTTTTTTAAAGAAGACGACCATATGGGTTCGAAACAACATGCGAGTAAATAATGACAGAACATTCATTTTTCTTTTTGGGTGAGCTTTTCCTTTAACATGTGTTTGTGTTCGGTTGCCAGGTGCTCGTGCTGTCGAGAGGGGGCCTCGGCAACCGTCACCGTCCGCCTACGCCTCATCACGGATGCTTCTGTTTTTTTTCTTTTTTCCTCTCGCAGAGGATTGCGTGCATTAGCGATGGATGAGAGAGACAGGGAGGGGTGAGCGCACGAAATGGCAATTAAACCGTGCTGACCCCCGTCGCCTCCGCAGGTCGCTCGCTGTCACAGCGTCGGGTGTAAAGAGAGGAACGGGACGCAAACAAGCGCGCGACGGTGTATATGATATGATGTGCTTTTTCAACAGCTCCTCTTGTCAGATATAAAACCTGCAACTCTTACAGGGCAAATTCCTCTATGATCTGCAAGCATGACATCAGACAATCCCAGACAGCCCTTCAGAAGTGCCACTTTACCTGTGTGTACCGACAACAGAGGGTATCCAGGGAAGCAGGGCATGTTGGAACACAGAGGGGCTGTAACAACATTGCAGACTCATGCTTAAATACTCCAACAAGCACTTAGTTTGACAGGCTGCTGACAGAACCATACACGACTGCAGCTTAACAGAGTGACAGCCTAAACTAAGGTGTGCTCGCTTTCTTGCAGCCAGAAGACACTTAAGAAGGGGAATAAAATCCTTGTGCTAAATTTGTGATACGCAATGATGCTATTTGTGCATGATATATGTTTATTAGGATTTATTGTGCTGCTATGACATCCTGGATGAAAGCTTCCGCCTACTAAACAGGGAAGAATTAACCACTGCATTTAGAGGCTTTAAATAGCGCAGAGAAGGGAGGGAAAATCATGGGCAAGGACTCGCACTACATTTGCGTGTCTCAGTGAAAGTCCAGGACAAAGAGGTGCATCAAATTTAGTAGTTAACGTTCACAGTATGTTGAGATGTGCATGTATGTGCGTGCATGTATCCAAGCACATCGATGCAGTGTGAGAAGACCTTCAAAATTTTGCACTAATACCAAAGAATAGGGGATTAATGAATGATCCATGACCTCAATGGCCTCCAGAGAGTTTTTCAAAGTGACTAAATGCTCTGGAGCACAATGACTGCACTGGCGCAGTGGATGCTTCAGCCATTTATTAAATTATTCCCTCCAATCTGTTTGATGATTTTCATTATTCACACTCAGCTGAAACATTAAGGCCTTGAAAAGCCCTTCACTCTACTTCAAAATGCAAGGAAGAAATGTCTGAAAAGACGCGGCAAAAACGGGCTGAGAATTAGGAATGCTCAGGTCAAACTCTTTATAGAATTGGATTTCTGATTTTTATCCTTTCCTTACTAATATGCGTTAACTTCGCACAAAGGCAAAGCAGATTTAATAAACGGGGGACAAAACAAGCACCTTCGGCTTCACAGACAAACACAACAGCGTTTACGGTGAGGGACGCGGACGATGTTCCTCAATTGATTTTAGAGTAAATATTTTAAATAAACCAAGAAAAAGAGAAGATTGGAAACGTTCTTTAAAGTGCAAGTAAAGTAATTACACTGATGTGGATGAGTTAAGTTTTTAAATATTTATACGTGTGCTAGAGGTACGGAGACGCAAAGAGTCTATCAACTGGTCTTAATATGACTGCGTATAAAATTAAAAAAAGGTATTACCAGTGGTTACAACACACAATGCACACAATAATTGCACAGAGATAAATGATAGCATGCAGCGTTTAGATGCGAGCTAAGCAGCCAGGTGTCTTGGGGCAACACGCCAAATCGGATCCCCCGTTCTGCCAACTTCTTGTTGACAACGCTAATGCCGATCATTTAAATGTGACATGTTCTCAACAAGAGCAAATTGAATTTGTGGAACACTCAAACAAACGTGCCTTCAGGGGTTGTGAGTGTGCTGTTGTACCTTCCCTCAAGGCAAAAGGAAAATGAAGCTCCGTGACCTCTCACTGTCTCTCTCTTTCTCTCTCTCTCCCCTGAGGAACGGCAGCAGGGATCATCCCCAGTGTTGTGCAGATTGTGTTTAGCGATCGCTCTCTCTTTCTCCATTGTTTTTACATTTCCTTTTAAACAGAGACTTGGAAAATTTTCCCCTCGCGGCTCTGTATGACACAATCCCCCAAGGCCTCTTTCAGTACAGAAACAAGTTCGGCTGACCCCCAGACAAATAAACAAACAAATGCTGGGGCAGAACGCAGATTAATAAAAGATCTCTGGGATTTACAGGCAGACTGTATATTTGGAAGAGGAATATTATCATAACCCTGTACATCAAATAAACTAATTTCACCCAGCCATGTTTAGCTCCAAATAAGGGTCAAATTCAAACTAATGTTACTCATGTAAGTCCACTGGGATTTGTACTGTGCTTAATTATGTACTGAGAAAACTGTCATGATGCTTGATTCATGTCTAACTGTTGCATGTACTTTTCAGTCAGCACTGCACATCTAAATATTTTAATGCAGGCATTACAAACAATACTTCTGTATGCACATGAATACATCTTCAACAATAAACCCCCGAAATCCATTGACTGGCGAGAAGTTAAGGGAACAGTTCTTAAAAAAACCTCAGCGTTATTAACTCACCATCATGTTTTTCCCCCAAACTATATGGTTTCCTTTTTTCGGTAAAACACCAAAGATGATTTTTTGGGGAGGAAATTGTGGCCACCCTTACACACATAATGAAAGTGATTGGGGAACTCATAGGTTAGCGTTATGTGAGGAACAAACCAACAGTTAATTCTGTTCACTGATAATCTTCCACTCCAGTGACTTGTTAAGGCTGGGGCCGGTTCATTGAGTCACTGAGCTGAACTTCAGAATGAATCATTCAGGGCTGTGTTTCTAAAAAGCCTCGTAAGTCTAAGTATATCATAGCACCAGTTGGCACCAATGGTCTCTATGATCAACCTACTCACAATGCTATTGAGAAACGCAGCCCAGATTTGGTTTTCTGAACTGATTCATTGAAAAGAGGCAACTGAAACTAATTGTTTGCTTATGAATTGGATATTGCTACTTCACTCATGGACAAACAAAAGAGTACAAGATACGATTTCAAGATTTTAGGTGGATAACAACGTGCATTTTGATGACAAACCCATTGCGTGGCTTCAGTAAAACTCAATGAGGTGGTAATTTGGTAATAATGGTCATTTTGAAACTTGGCATCCTCATTCACTTTCGTTTCATCTATAATAAGAGTGAGAATAATGTTCTTCAAAACAATTCGCCATTGCTGTTCCACAGAAGAAAAAATTGTCACGGCAACAACGTGCGGGCGAAGTAAATAATGACAGAATTTTCAGTTGTGGCTGAACTATAGCTTTAAGGCCTATTCTTGCTTCTGAACTAAAGGGATTTAGTGCTGCCTCAGAATAGTCAGATGGGGGGGGGGGGCTGTGAGAGCCTAATCAGGCCCTCATGCAGAGTCTTTGTGGCTGGTTAGAGCCCAGCTTCCTGTTCTGAGAGGCATAAGGTGCCTCTCGCTATTGATGCAGGGCACTCAGACAAAGAGGGCACATCGGAAGAATGCTGAAAATTCAAAGGCAGAGTGGTAGATCTCCACTGGTATCAGCTATTCAATAGAACAGTGAGGGAAGAAGCCACAAGGAATCCACTCAAGGTAAATTTAGAATGAGTCGCTGTATTATCAATTGAGGAGACATGTAAGAGGGATTTCATCTATCTATATAAAAACATATGATTTAATATTGCTTTGTTAGGTAAAACCAATATGACTAGTTTTTACTGGTTAAATTTAGTAGAAATTAGCCATCCCTCCATCTCTCACTTGAATTGTTAAACCACAGGGACATTCAACTGCACACCACATGTATCATTATAATCCCTCCTATAAGCTGTGAGGGCAACTGTCCCTCTGACAAGTGGCAACCCCTAAAAAGCACAAGCAAACATGATACTTCAAACCGAGACTGGCTCAAACACAGACAAACTGCACAATTCCCAGTAGCCGCACCTTCAGTTTAAATTCCAGATGATGCGCCTCGCCGTTCCAAAGTACCTTTTGTTGCTCTGTGCGCCGTTGCCCTCAGAAGTCAAAGTCGATTTCTTTCTTCTCTCAGACAGATACAATCTTGACTAGCCTATTCAGAGGCCACGGCTGCTCCACGCCGGCTGGCCTATTATGACGCTATAATATAACCTCTGGCAACATCATCACTGTAGTATCACAAAGGTAATAGGCAGAATTGAATGAAGAGATGGTCCTTTATGCTTTCTCACTCAGACATAATTCTCTTCTCTTTGCCATTTTGACACCATCATTCTTTTCCTCTTTCCCTTCCATTTTTTCTTTCTCTGTCAGACGACAATGCTTGTATTTATTTATTTTTTATCCGCTACAGTACACAGTGTTCAGCCTCTGTTTTTTTCACCGTACATACATTTAATTATTTTTTATATATACATTCTTTCGGTTATGCGTCCTCTCTGTTTTCCCTTCCTTCCTTATTTTTCTTTTCCTTTTTTACTTCAAGGTCACGCAGGACAACGGATGCCACTGGTGTGTGGTTGAATTGTGAACGCCACTGGCGGCCATTGCCTTGGTTTCCAAGGCAACGCACTAACCATTAATTTTCAATTAAAGCAGACAAAGAGCTGACAGCACGGGCTCCATGGAAGATGTCAAGAATCTGTATTAATATACGACAAGTGAGCATAATTGTCTGTCCATTTTTTTAAAACCTCATCTATGCTATCATTGAAATGTGAATGCTGTTGATAATTTGAGGGGTGTGCTCGCTGTTTTTCCCTTTTACCAAAGCAAATTGTGTTTTTTTTTTAAATAACATATTTCTATTCCATCATGAGATTTTTTCTGAGGGTAGCAATTATTTTTATTGTTTTTGCTGTTATTTCTCGCTACATTGAGACGTATATGCACGCAGTCTGGTGTTTGAATAGCAGACAGGTGGGCCAATGCAGGTCTGACCAGTCTGTAGCTAGTGATTTCCTGTCTGTCTTGACAAAGCTTTAGCATGTGCGATATGACAGCCGTGTTGGGTAAATATTCTCCTAATCATTAACTACATGAAGAGAAATGATTTAAAAGTTTATAAAGATGTTCTCATAGATATATTTGACTTATGAATACAGTGAAATAACTTAAAAGAGCTTGTAGCTGTGTAACCGAGCCCTCATGTTTAAAAATCTTAAAGCACCTACGGTCTTATCAGCTGTTTGTTTGTTTCAAAGAGAAAGGCCTCTCGCTGAGCCAAAAAAAGGCCCGGCACAAAATGTTATCAAACTTTCACCTGTTCTACTCAATTAGGCCTCTGTGAAAAAGGAGCCCTTTTAAGGAGCTGTTATCAGACAAGCCTGCATGTGGGCAAAGCAGGCAGAGAGGAAGTTGTGGCGCCCAGGGTTTATTTTCAAAATCCCCACCTCTGCATTTGTGTGTTACTGTAGATAACGGCCAGAGAAGCAGGCATCTCGCAACTAATGACGAGGCCAGACACACGGAGGGAGGGGTCAGGCTAGCGGTGACCAATCAGAGACGTGCTTCACGGCTCAGGAATTGTGATGTCACTGAAGAGTAATGACAATAGTGAATGATGTAAGGGACTTTCTCTGCATCTTTCTGGAAAAGGATTTGAGAAAACACTGATAAGCACGACGTGCGGAACACAATAGGGCCACCTACCGTCACCAGATTTCTCACAGGACAGAGAAAACTTATTCGCTCTGTTTTAAAACCTAGTAAGCTGCCTTGATGTCTGTTACCTACATAGGCAGCTTCTTTTTTTTCCAAAGTCAAGGTCCTTTATTTGTCAACACCACCATATGTGCATACATACAGAGGACATACAGAATACCTTTTCTCTCCTCTCTTATTCAAGTGTTTACAGATTTACAGATTGTTCTTCTTGACCTGAAGAGTTGCAGCCTACGTATTCAACTCTCAACATAGACTGGAACTCTGCACGTTATACAAATGTACACGTTCCAAAGCTAAAAGCATAACAATAAATATTTAGTAAAATAAAACATTTTTATGGAATTATTTTAAAATCAAAACATCATAGTAAATGAAACTGTTTATAACAAAAATGTTCAACTCTCCTTTCTTCCGCCATCTTGGATTTATTTGTATACGTTGCACAGCGTGGTGCATCATGGGATTGCCCTCTCCATGAAAACTGCAATGCGATTCTGCTTTAGAATCTGCGAGGAACAAGGTATCTTAAGAGACATCATAATTAAGATGCCTCACTTTTGGAACAACCTTCCCTGTAGGAGCGCAAAAATGCTGCTTCCAAAGGCAACTTACTAGGTTTTGGAACACAGCGATCGTTTCGTAGCAAACACAGCCAAAAGACTTTTAAAGACTTCAAGACGCGGCCTCAGAAAATTTTCCTGGAAATGAGAGTTAGTAAAAGAGATGGTATGACATCTACATAAAGCTCCCTGTGCCGTTGCTACCTCATTAAATCAAACAGTTCCAGAATTGGTCCATAAACGATTCCAGCAGTCCCTGTCTTACTATATTAGAGCTTATAATTAAGGTAATTACTTTCAAAGAACTCATAATAGGATTCTTCTTTTTTTTAGTTCTTGCACGGCACGGTAAATACAATTAAATATGTGTCGCCCCTTAAACGACAAACTGACCCACATTTCTCAGCTGTTTGCAGCAGTACAGAGTGACTCAGTTGAAGGGAATTATAATGGGAAGAGAGAGAGAGAGAGAGAGAGAGAGAGAGAGAGAGAGGAAAGGCCATAATGGCCAAGACTAACTGCTTCATTATTTATCAAAAACACGGAAAATGAAGCGAGAGGGTTTGATGATTAAAGTCTGAACTGAAACCTCTCCGAACAGTTTGCTTAATATTTAATCACCTATTAGCTCCTCTTCTTCTTCCTAATTAATTTTATGTAACAATCATTTTCAATTCACATATTTAATTTCCCCGCCAACGTACCTTTTCATTTAACATGTTTTGAGTGTTAATCTGAAAGCCCTGGAAATACAGATGTGCTGATACAATTAGCAGATGGAAAAGCACCTTCATTTGTTAAAAAGATTTGAACATTTTTACAGTACTCATGTCTTTCTTTCTGTCTTTGTCTTTTTTCAATCAATCAGTCAATCAATAAAAACAATATATTTTTAAATGATCCCACACCTCAAATAAAAAAGAGAAACAAAAGAATAATAATAGATATGTGAAACCCATAATATATAAATAAATATATATATATGGGTATACACACCGCAACCCTTTATTATTTGCTATTATTACTTATATTATAATTCTTTGTTTTTAGAAGTTGCATTCAAAATTAACTCAGCTCAAAAAATCTGATGGGCCACGTTTGAACTGGTCTGATATTTCTGCATACACAAAAACAAACACAGATTCTCTGCTTTGCCAGGTCTTGTCCAAACACACAGACAGACCTGTCTCTAATTCTCCCTCTCTCTCCTTCTCTCTAGTCATCAGGGACTCACCCACACTCTGATTTGCATGCAGGACCTGGACAGGGCTGGAAGTGCCGTCAGACCACAAAGGCACCTTGGCAGATAATGAGTGGCATATTCCAGGTACAGCCCCGAGTATCGCTCCTCATCAGGGGAATTTTCAATTAAGGGATGCAGATTAATAAAGCATAATTGTGAGGCTCAATCTACCCGTGGAGAGAGGGGGAGGAGGGCGACACGAGCACGCTCCACCAGCAGAAGCCCTGCAGACACCAGCGTGCTGTCCTTTGCTGCAGTCAATGAAAGTGTGTGGCAAACGTTTAGTGATAATGTAAAGAACAGCACCTGCAGTTATGTAAGATAATGGCTGCGTGTAGCCAGCGAGTTCTGCAGCTGGCGTGAAATCTCACTGTGTTTATTCTGTGTGTTATGAGCGAATGACACACATTACACATGCGTGCTCTGTTTGAACACTAAAGAGTAAACAACAACACATACATGCTATAAAGCTAGTTGACTGCGTTCATTAAGGTTTCTTTAACTATAGGCACTTTTTTACAAACTGAAAAATATAAAATGATTTATTAAAAACAATAAATCAAACTCACGAATAAAACACATTTTACTCTAACTAGTTTGTTAACAATATGAAACAGTGCACATGCATGCGCAACAAAAGAATATTTTTACTGAAATGTTTTCGCATAATCTGACACAATTGATGATTTAAAAATGACACTATTTTACATTTAAAGTTCTCTTAATGATCTCCACACATCATGCCTCGTAGTTCATCTCACACACACTGTTCACTAACACTTTAATTACTTTTATTTTATTTAACTTTTGGTAAAACTTTGTGGAAAGACATGTTGGTCATTAGGGATTGTTGTTGTTTTTTTTGTAAAAAAGTATATAATAACGTTCACATAATAAATATTTAATGATTATCTAACTCTTTGTTTAGATGATCATATTTAAAAATATATTTTTGTTAAGATCTGCAAATCTGGATCTCGTGACAAAGGTAAAAAAAAATAAAATCTATACATTAAATGCATATTCATGAACAAAAGGAAAAGCTGAAATCAGTTACTTATAATAAAAACATATGACATGCCTATAATGCCTATAGAATCAATCTTATGTGACACAAATATCAGTGGTCATACTTATTTATATGTCCAGAATCAAGCAGTTTAATATGAATCAGTTTTACATTGCGTGTTTGACCGTGTGCATGTGTGAATAAAATCTGGATTCTTTTCAGTCGGTTGCACCTCTGAACAAAACCGGCAACTGACGCCCTTTATCCGAGTTGATCTGCTGCCACACACTGTACATCCAGAGTGAACAGAGCTAGGTAAACATCTAACACCTTTAGCAAAGCTACTTGTGCACTTAGTCAGAAGTTGAACAAGAGGACGAGTTGTTTTCCTTGTTGGTTAGTTCAGAAAACATTCCATTCCTCTCCACTCCCTTGGCCTGTCACCGAACAATGTTTGCTCTAAAGCTGTGATTTATCCAAACACTGCAACACACACTGTACAGGCCCTGTGTCTGAGTGAGTCTGTGAGTTTGCACACAGAAACACACACCCACACATTTACTTGTAAACACAGTCATACATGTACGTGCACATCCGCACACACAAAAGCGATGAGTGCAAACTTCTAAAACCTGCTTGTGGGGACTCCCATTAATCGCATTCAGATGAAAGCTTTTATTTAGATCTTTACAAGCCAAAGATGAATGATCAAACCTCGAATGTGGCAAGCTGATAGGAGGAAAATCAGAAACAGGTTTTGTGTGTTATTTTTAGGGGATTATTATAAGAGAACAGATATGAGCTGGATATATATAAATAGAAGCTATGACAAATCCTACAAATGCTTTGAGCAATTACAACAATCCATTTGTAAAGACTTTGTAAATTGCCTCAGTGGGTCTGTAAACATTTGAGGGATGTGTGTAATGTCTTTAATTTTACTGCAAAACTAGAGATCTGTTTTTTTGCACAGGGATGTGATGATGTGCTCACCTCTGTGTGAGAGGTGCGAGTCTGCAGCATGTTCCCTTTACTGTGATTTACGAGTGTGTGTGTGTGCTGGTGCCCCACCATGTGAACTAGGCGCTTAAGATACAGTCAGGGGAGTTGTGCAAGAAAAAGCATCAGGCATCTTTTTTTGCCCTTGGGACATGGGGCAGCAGAGCCGAGAGGAGACAGGGCTGCAGAGTGAGTGACAGGCGCGCAGACTGCTCGGGTTGGGGCTGGTTTAGTTCACTATCGTGCAGACGTGGGAACACACCTCTGGGAATCCAATGCCACACCAGTCTGAGTCTGCTGATCTGAAACCAGTTTTGCCATTTTTGCTATAAAGATCTGTTCGACTTGTGCAGGGTCTGTGAAAACGCTTCCTTATGTTCCCTCTCTTCAGTGAGTCTATAATAATGATGCCTGTTTAGTCCCCATTTACTCATTTACAGTAGAATATCTATACCGTACTCCTGCAGCTGGGAGTCTTTAATTGTTTGTTTAGTGCACCTTTAAAATATTTCTGTGGGAGAGCTTCTATGGTACACACACACATACCAACAAATCATCATAGGACAGGAGAGAAGTTAAAGGAACGTTCCAGCTTCATTACAATGTGCCCTACAGACTGTATGTGCATTACTGTAATAGCATTTGCGGTTTGTTTTGACAAAGTGTCATGAGACACAATCAGTTCTGCAGTAAACAGCATTCCTAGGTTTTCTCCGAACGTTTTGTTAAAGAATGTTTTGTTAAAGAAAAATGCATTAAATTCTAAATCAATAAATACTAATACTTAACAATAAGGTTATGTTAATATTAGTTAATGCAAAAAAAATCATACAGTGTTTATTAATCGGTATTCAAATGTAAAATAATAATAATATTATATATATATAAAATAATAATAATAATAATAATATACTGTTCACTGTCAGTTCATACAGCATTACCTAATGGTTACCTAAGGTTGTGTGCAACCTTATTGTAAATTGTAAACAAACCCTGAAAACCGATATAAGGTACATATTTAACTCACACACAAACACATTCACACAGATCACCGCACTAGCAAACAAGTGACTGTATGTGAGTGTCAGAAGAGCAGCTGGAGCACCACTGACTGGTGTGAACGTGTCTTAACACTCCTGTTAAAAGACAATTACTGCAGCGCTCCGGTTCAGCCACACAAAGCACAAGAGCGAGTGTGTCTACATGTGTGTAACAAATCAGCTTGTCTGATGAAGCAACCAAAACATCCCTATTACTCTCCTGAGTTTGCAGTAAACAGTAACGTGTTGACTGGTTGAAATTTTGGCCATAACCTTTTAATGCTTATGATTCATGTGCTGTGCGAACACAGAGCATCTTCAACGTCGCTTTGGGACAACACACACAGTCACACACAAACATACAAACACACACACACACACGTCCTGACTAAGACATGTAAAATAATAACAAACAGTTTCTCAATACATCATGGGCTTCACTCTCTCTCTCTATCTCTCTCTCGCTCTCTCTCTCGCTCTCGCTCAGCACAGATGTTTAGATAAAACGGTCCATTCTTGCGGTTAAAAAGTAAAAGTGGCTTTTTGCTCAGTTATATCACAGCCATCAAGGGAAACTGATGTTGCCAGAAGAATGACATCACAGTCCATGCATGCGCACGCAGGCCGACGACTTGATACAAACACAGCATGAAACATTAAGCGAAAGTCATCAATCTGATCATGTGTGATGAAGCCAGAGGAGATTGTTATCTTCAACAGCTGCAACAATGCAAAGCCATTCAGATTGATTGAACACCACATTAAACTCAAAGGTACAGCAAAACGCAATCAATTATAAGCAGATTTGTTCATCATTTTCAGCATCGAGTTGCTTTGGATAAACGCACCTAATGACCAATGCTGAAACATTTGTAATGTAAATATTCCAGTATGTGATTTTTTTTTGCTTGTGTTCTTTATATTGTAAATTGTACGGTGTATTATTTGGGAATAATATTTATTTTGCAAATCCTACTGGTGACTTATTTATGCATGAATTACACACGTAATACCTCAAAAATAACATTTTTAATCAATCCAGTCTCTGGAATTCTCTGTTGGGATACTGTTGGAATAACCAGCAAACACACTTGGCGTTGTAAACAAGAAGGGCGGAGGATGGTAACAGGAGGGGGAAGAATATAATCAGTCTATGTCTACACTGAGCTCTCCATTATACATTCGCAAGCGTTCTCCATCATTGTTAGTGTTTAATTGATTTATAATATAGAAACAAATTACCTTTGCATGAATGAAAATTACATCTAAATGTACCGTAGCAGTTTTGCATTTGATGATTAAATATTCCCAGCGGATTCAGGGCTGTTTGCAGCTGCGTGCTGATGAACTTGTGTAACATTATTAAGTTAGCAACAACTGGCTAATTTCCTTGTGTAAACATTTGTTAAAAGAAATAAGCAAAAATAGACGTGACACCTGAGATAAACACCCCTGAGATTAGTGTGGGAGAGACAGCAGAGAGTCAGAAAGCCTTTTATAATTGTTAATACTCATCTCGACTCACCGTGGCTCTGACACCCGTCTGCTGCACACTGAGGCAAAAAAGCTACATCTCAATCGACTCCAGGGAAGTTTAATACACAAGCGCCTGTATTTTCACCTGTCACGTGTGAGGTAAAACCTGCTCTTTGTCTCTCGCGTTTCTGATAGATGCTATCGGATTTTAAAAAGCTTATTATTTTAACTTCACTTATTAAGAACACACAATTTCAGCAGCCAGGAACAATATACCTGCTTTCTTCCAGAGATCACGAACAAAAGATGAATAAATATATCAAAAAAAGAGAAAAGAAAGGCAAATCCTGAGAACAAAATAAAGCAGGGAGCAGATAATAGAGGGAAGGATATATAGCCAGGTGTCTCTATTCTCTTTGAGCAGTGGTGATAGATAACAATAATAAGTTAGTTGGACTCAAATGTCTTTGTCTGTGAGGCAATGCAGCTTCTCTGCTTTGAGGCTTAACCAAAGAAATGAAACTGGACACCTTTCAAATACACCGCACGCCGGCATCTCTTCTTTGTGGTGCAGTTTGTTTTATTTTTCAGGAGAGAGGACCGCGCATCAAGGGGTAAGAAAGAAAGGTTTAGGCATTTAGAGCGAGAGAGATTTAAAAATGGTGTGGAGTTTTCTGATAAATAAGCACACAGTGGTATTAGAGTCATTACCAGGCAAAGTTATCCAGCTAAAACTATCCACCTAACCTTATTCAGTTTTATTTAGAATGTGCTGACCCCAATTCTATCTACGCTTGATAACCTACAGTGTTTTCAGAGAGTTAGAATTTTCATAAAAAGGCTCTTAAAAACATTGGGCAAAATAATTTGCTACACAAAAACATAATTTTTTATTTATTTTACATTATTTTTGATGTTAACAAACATAATAATAAACTGTAATATTAACAACTAGTCCGTAACTGGACTGATCTAAGTCTTACAAACTTATTCATGCTTTAAAAATTACAGTAATTGCTGTAATTGACTGATTTAAACTCACAACAATTCAAACTGATTTGCCAATCAGTTCCACTGGTTCATTAAAGCAGCAATCCGTAACTTTTTTTGTAAAAATGAACAAAAATGTATTCAGCAAGTTATTCAGAATAAAGTTATTCAGCATGTACATAACAGATCAGTGTTCAAAACGGTCTCCTTACCTTGATTCACAAGGGCAAGTGTATAATAATAATTTATAATTTAATTTCTTGGGCCCAGAAACACAAAAAAGAAACAGAACAAGATATTATCGATTATCATATCGATACAGAGGTTACGGATTGCAGCTTTGAAAAAGAACTGTTTGCAAATTAACTTAATGTTTTGGCTCTTAAATGATTTTGTCCCCTAGTTTTCTCTCTCATCACTTTTGATACAGATTGCAACCTCACACCTCAGCTAAAAAACAAAACTGTTTCGCTGTGGCGATGTTGATTCAGCTACACGGCTACACACCGCCAGAGTTTATCACGCTGGCAAAAAACAACGTGAACATTAATCAATAAAATTAACAAGGCCATCAAATTAATGCATAAATTAACAGGCAACATTGCTCTCATGACAACAGCAGCAGCAGTCATTACCAGCAGCAGCAAACGCGCCGCTGAGAATCCCCGAAAAAAACTGCACCATAAAGCCCCAGTCCTGTACAAAAAAACACACGACACATCTGACAGCGCAGAGAGCTGAGAGAGTTTATTTGCTCCGGCAAAAAGGCATTACAAGGGGAAGCCCTGCTCTGAATGAGAGCATCTATGTCAATTACTCTCCCCTGATCCCCGCTCACTATTTACATGCTCACTTGAAAGCTGCAGCAACCTAATGGGATCGTTTTCACAGCGCGATGATAAGCCATATTTTCTGTGTCACCTCAAATTGAGGCGCAGCTCTGTTGCGAGGAAGAAGATTAAGGAAGCAGAAGAGAAAAACAAATCTTCCCAACAGGGAATTTGAATATGAAACAAAATGGGCTCCCATTGGCAGGAGCTGACAGGTATTAAGGGCCCCATGGCAAGCATTGTTAGAGCTTTGAGAGGAACATGCGATACAAGAGGGTTATAGACTAATAAACAGCGGCGTGAATACAACAAGCAGCTTTGCGGGGAAAACACAACAAAGCCTCGGAGAAAAAAGGGGAAGATATGTTTAAACTGTCAACACTGTCATAGAAAATGGCCCTCAAATTAAGCGTGTGCACGCGTGGCGGTGAGGAGAAAGCGGGAAATTGCCTTTTATCACCTCGCTAAACAATGGGCGGCCTGACAGCGCTTAGCTAGATAACTTTAGCATCCCTTTACCCGAATATCCCTTTGTTTACAATTATATTCCTTCCTCTGTTCTCTCTCTCTCTCTCATGCTCCTTTAACTTGGGCAACTTTCTGTGGCTCTCGATGGCTGGATGCTTTCAAGTGTTTAATATCATGTAAAATAACTGCAGCCCATCTCCTCCCGCTTCCCCCTCCCACGCTGTGTGGCTAAGCGCTACAAAGCCACACGCTGGTGCCGGGACTTCTCAGGCGATTATGCTGGTGTTATCTCCAGCCCTGTTTATTATTGCCATTATTATTTTCTGCATGAAACATTTGACTAGAGAAGAAAATAGCACAAAGGGGAATAAAAAACGGAAAAACACTTCTGTTACTGTTCCTCCCATTTGACTTGTTAAATAAACCGCCTATTTACTCCGCTGACAAAACACGATTATTTACAAACACAACCGATTACCAAAGCGGTGCTGTTAACCCTCCGTTACCCTCCAGGGTGTAATGCAGGGACTGAGGGGGCACAAAAAAATCATTTTAGACAGAATTTTAAGAGGCCACAGGCAAATTGTTTACCGTTTACAACTGGAATGATTCAACACGACAAAGACTGAGAATCCTGTGCAAAAGAATCACTATAAAGTCACAGCTTTTGACAAAACACTTCAAGTTATCTACTTCAGTCCCTCACAACTAAATTAAAAACGTCCAACCTGGCAACGCATGACGTTCCCTTATCTGCAAGTGAGGACTACTTTAGAGCAAAACACAACTTCCCAAGTGAGCAAGCGAATTATGTAGAACACTGCAATGAGAGCTTAAATCCCCCTATCTACATACAGAATAAGACTTCCTGTGGCTGGAGAAGTGGAATTGCATTAATAAGGTCTGTCCTATGAGATTGTGTTGAAGGCTTCACTGTATGATACGACTATCTGCTGCTAAGTGGGCAAGTAGATGCAAAAAGCTTAAAACAGACAAAAGGAACGTTTGCTTCGAGGCAAACTGAGTTATTATACTTGGTGGTGTTTAGAAGCCCTGTTTGTGTGTGTGTGTGTTTCTCGTAAAAGTAAGCAAATACTTGGGATGCTTATTGCCAATTTTTTTCCATAAGTAACCTTTCAAATGGAAACAGATATTTAAAGAACAGATTCCTATAATCTGTATGCTTTTGTAACTGGATCACAACACGCCCTCGCGTTCCCAAAACAATTAAACATTGTGGTTTGAAGTGTGGATAGTAAATAGACACGCACTACTTAGCATCTATTGGCTGCCTCAATCGATGAGGTCATATCAACTTGACTTGGCGTGCTGACTCTAATTCTCCAGCTGTTACACTGTTGCCTTTCATGTGGCAAGTGATGCTGGTTCCACACATACACACCTGGCAACCCAACATCAATAGAAACCTAATTCTCACCCCATATCACCTTCTGCTCTTTTATCCTTCAGTCAATTATAATACAGCAATAAGCCACATGTGTTGCTTTCATTACTGAGCGAAGCAGCGTTATGCTAAAAAAATTTAAAGAAACGTTCATTAATCAATAATATCCATAATCACAATAAATATTTTTTCCACCAAGCAATATCATTTATTAGCTTAACTCCAGACTGTTTATGCTAAAACATTGCCGTTAATACACCTAAAATGTGACAATACAAGTGCTATCTCACAATGACTTCAAACATGTCTCGTCCAATCAAAATTAAGTGCTGCAGCTATCAGTTTTCCAACCTTGTTAATTGATGGTATATGGAGGCCATCTGACTACCATTCTAACAGGGATAAACACACACACGCATGCAAATGCAGCTAATAAGCGCATGTTAAGTAGCTCCTCTGCCTTTTTCCATCTACACGTGTATGCAAATATTCTATTCATCATTATTTTGCATATTTGGCCCAAAGCCCCCTTTCCTGCTGTTGGTCAGGATTCTATTAGAGACCCCTGTTTAATATTAATGCCCCACTCTTTTAAATGACCCCGCCCCTTCCTATTTAAAACCATGAGCAGTCCATTGAGATATTCTGTCTCAGGGTCTCACAGATGACAGTATGCTAGCAGTTCCTCCAAATTGTTTTGATGGCCCTTCCCTCTGGGAGTCTTTAAAGGGGGTTCCTTAAAGGCCTGCCAAGCTTGGCGAGCCGTCTCATGTGAAAGGGAGGGAGAGGGGGGGTCACTGTATGATTTTGTACATGGTGAGCACAACACACCCTCCAGGGCCCCCTCTTGACACTGGGGGAGGGGTTTGGGGAGGAGGGATGGGGTCGTCACTCGCGGCTGATGGGTAGCTGACAGCCACAGCCTCGACCCCTTGGCAGCACGCTTGCATATCTGTACACACGTCAGCATGTTATATGGTCTTGTTTTGTCAGATGAAATATAGGAAATGGCCGTTTCACATTTGTGGGGGAACCTTCGAATGGATTATCTTTGATTTTGACAGCGTTTAAATAATTTGTTTACTTGCGAGTCGGCACATGTTACATTGTTTGTGAAAAGCGTATTTGTAAAACAGATGTTTCGTTCTGGCCCTTTGTACTCCAGAGCTGCTGGAGTGGAGAAATCACATATGGGAGAGATGTTTACTCGACGAGCAGTGTGTCAGAGCAGTGTGGAGGACATACGTTTTTGACAGAGTTTACCAAATGATACCACATTACACACTTCATGTTTCACTCTGTGTTTGATATTTCTGTCATTGGTTTTAAATCTACAGGAGCAGCACATAATTGGTTTGTTTGCTCTAAACCTAGTAAGTAGGGTTGCCAACTTTTGGTGAGGAACATAGTGATTTAGCTTCTACCCAGGAAAATTATAACCCTAGAGAATTGTGACTGTAAATAAATATTTGACTTATTTTTAAGATTACTCATTTGCAATAGCTCTGTATTTTATACATAGCTATGAATCTGGTGACTGACTGTCTTTATGTTTTTACATTTACCAATTATATGTTTTATTATTTATCTTTACCATTAGCATTTAGATATTAGCTCGCCAGCCCCTCCCCCCCCAGAACCATTTCTTTTTATACAGGTTATACGGGGAGGGTTGGCAACCCTACTGGTTAGTGATCTGACTCAGCCGTACTAAACCCCACTGATCCAGAGTCAGAGGAAGTAGGTCATTTCCTGCAGTGAGGAAACTCTGATGAGTAACACACTGACCTGAGTCTCACCTCAACCACACCCCCCCCCCCCCACACCCCCAACACCCACACCTACCACAGAAAGTGGGTGTCAGAAACAGTGAATAAGAGTGAGAGGAAAAATAGGTCTGTGAAACATTCTTAACAATGAATATTAAGATACAGCTGAAATTTGCATCTATGCTGAATACAAGGGAAGCATGCGTTCACACTTAAATATGGCACAGAAATCAGTTTATAGCTTCAGTATAACCTAAGCTAATGTTTTGCAAACTTGCGTACACATGCAATCTTTCGTCCTGTTTAAACCCGGTATTAACATCCATCTCAAAAAGTGACCAGATATTTCTTCAGCTGTGATTGTGATATATCACCTACACTGCCAGTGTATTTAGGTGATAAAGCACTGAAGAAACGGTTTATTCCCAATCACATTAGAATTTTACTCCCACCACAAATGTGATGATTCCAGTGAATGAACTGATCAAATGTAAACTCTTAACCACAACCTGCAGTAACTGAACTAAATGAGGCGTATGCTTCCCTGTGATTGGTCACTGCATGGTGATGTCAGCCATATTCCATAAATGCCAGAAATAAACTGCTTTACAGGAAATCAGTTTGTCACCACCAGAGTCAATGAGCTATTTTTTGGCATTGCAGTGTAATAAACATGTTTTGAAAGCCCTGTTTACTGAATTCATAAATCATAAATCATAACTAACATGTTAAGAGTTGATTTCTCTTTTGTTGTGAGTGCTGCTATAAGTTAGCAAAGACACATACATAAGCATATGTGCTAGAACTGTGCAGAGATAAAGTCTGTGTTGTGCTGTGTTTGTTTGTTTCTGTTGTGCTGCCTAGAAAGAGGTTTAAGACCCAAGATACTCAAACACAAAATACACTGTTTCTGTATTAAGCACATTTGTGCCATCATTGTTCATTTAAAATCGAACTTCCGTGCAGAGACTGTGCTTTCCAGTTGGGTGTAGTGTATATGGTGTAGTGTGCGAGAGGTAGTACAAGGTGTTTGGTTAGATACAGATATTTTGTATAGCTGACAGAGCTGCCACTCAAAGGGGAAAACAAGGCCTGACACGCTAAACAGATCATAAACATGTTTTGGAATCTTTTTGTCTGAAACTCAAATATACCAACTGCGTTTTTATTTGCAAAACCTTTTTTTTGCTTTAGTTTACATGCTGTACACACACACACAGACACACACACACACACTTTCACAACTCTCTGACTGTTGCATTTGATCCAGACCCCTTCTAAGTACACATACACACACTAGCAGCCACACACACCCACACGTGAATATATTTTTGACATCAGTGCCAGGGTAACGTCTCTTAGCATGGCAGCCAATTAATGTAAGGTTAATATGTTAATTATTATTAATGAAAACATATCAAACTGCTGGCTAGTCAAAATGGCACGTCTGCATATTTGGACCCCGTAACATCGTGAAAATTACTTTTGCGATATAAAGTAAAGCCACAAAAACCTCTCTGAAATACACACATGTGGACCTCATGTAAAGAACCCTCGACAGAGTAAAATCAATAAAAGCGGTAAACCATAAATGCTCCGCGTGTGATATACGATGGAGAGAAACTACGCTAATCTGTTAACAGCAAATGCACCATATGGAGCTAAACTACCGACATCATTAAGCAAAATGAGGCTCTCTCTCTCTCTTTTTCACAGTTGATTTCATTTTCCACAAACACTGATAAACGACACATGTTGCTGACTGACAATTCAAACAGAAAATAGGACCATGTGGGCGGGCGTGCAGTCAGATCTAAGAGTGCGGGACGGAAGACTCTGCGTACATTCCGAGATAAAAACAACGCTCACGGCCCTGAAGCTCGGTCACATCTAAAGAGAGGCTGAGTTTCAAATGGAGTCCTAACAAACAAGCCCTGGGCTACTGTCTCCACAAAAAGAAGATAGTGTAGCATCTAACAGCATGAACAAAAAAATCCCGATAATTCTTCTCAATGTTGTCTCGTTGACATCACCTCAACGCCCACAGCTCGGCTCTGATTGCCACCAGCCAGTAACTGACACCCTATGAGTAATGTTTCACAAAGCAGAAGGTGAAGACAGGAGAAGTCTGATCTTTATATCCAGGATCCCCCTTTGTCCTTTCAAAACAGCTAAACAAGCTTTCTAAACCCAATACACACCATACACAAGCTGCACGTGGTCCATTGAGCTATAATGTTCTGTACTGTCTGCTACATTCTGAGGAAGATTAAACGTCACACAATATCAGGCCCACACTGAATCTGCACCCACAGAACTCCAACAGTCACATACAAACCGCAAGATTTTAGGACTGTATTTGAATTATTTTTCTGTGCATGTACGGAAAACAGGAGTCACTCCCGATTTCGGAATTATTAACACACTTTTAAATGGAACAGGGTTGCTCAGACTTTTGTCTTGCTTGTTGTTTTGTGTGGGTTTGGAACAACATGAAGGCGAGTAAACTATGACAATTTAGATTTTGGGGTTAACTATTCCGGAAATCTGTTAACAGAATTCCAAATATTTCTTTCCCAAAAATAGCACAGAAAATTAAGATAAAAGGGCTTCAGATTCTATTTGGGCCTTCCCATAACCAAATAAGCTCTTCATTTGACCAAATGCCTATTGAAACTAATTCTCCAGTCTGCGCAATTTGCTAATTCTTATATCAAGGCAGATAATATGAAGACAGTTCTCCTGCTGTGGTTGGCATGGCACCCAACAGACAACAAAGCCCTACAGACAGCCGCTATTGTCTCTCAGCAATTATAGCCACGGTAACAATGGTATCTGTGAGTGTGCAAGCATGCAGACGTGTGTATGGATGTAGGAACGCAGACCTCTATTTAAGCCTTATCATAAATTGGGAAAAGGGGTTACAAAGAAGACTTCTTATTTACCAAAAGAAAACAAAAACGCAATGATGAAAGCTTCTCCCTGGGAAGGAAACAGCCCTCCATTTTTATGCTCAAACATCCAACTTTTTCCCAGGTTCTACAATGCTGCAACAAGGAAACACTTTTCATTGAGGCACACCAATGAACACATTTAAAAGGATGTTTGCTTATCAGGCCCAAGTTGTGCAAACTTTTGAAAGGCGGAGCGCGTTTATCTGCAAGCGCACGGTTTTGAACAGGCTACATTAATGTTGCTATTGAACCAACAACATCCCTATAAAACTAACATCTCCTCATTTTCCTCCCAATCTGTCAAAGGAAAGTCTTTCACGCGAAAACGAGGAGGAAAATAACTTCCTTTCTTCTTCCCAAACAGCCTGCGAGTCTCACGCAGATGAAACGGAGCTGGAGCGGCGTTTCATGTTTTGTTTGGTTTACGCTGTTGCAAACTCTCAAACAAACTTGTTACCTGCACGCAGCTAGCTTTGAGTTTGACGGAGTGTGGAGAGAGTTCCTGCGGGGAGAGCTGGAATCACAGGCCCAGCGTCTCTTTGTGTCTTAAAGCCGTCAGACGGGAGCAGAACCCTTCTCTAATCTACTGCTCCATGTGTTCTCTTTTTCACTATCACAGGTTGGGGTGAGGGCTTAGCAAAGTCACACCCGAGCTCAGAAGGACCTGGATGAAAGAGATGCAGCCGGGGAGAAATTCAGCCAGCATAAGCGAGACCGATTTTCACCACAGTGTTGGTTTTACGCCATGTTCTAACCAACAGCAACTTAAATGGTAAGCAATCAAAGCTACGGTATCTCCTCCATGTAAATCTAGGGTTTTGCGCTAAGATTTTGTCTTATAGGTTTGTGAGTAACCCACCCACTCAACTGTCGTTGGTTTTCAAAACTGTACTTTGCAACTTAAAACAGGTGATATGCTCTGATTGGCTATGATCATGTCAAAATAAAACTTTTGACAATCAACTCCTGATGAATCATTTTTTGGAACTCCTGCAGTAATGGAAGCAAAATGGAGCATCGCAAGTTTGAAAAATATGAGCAAATGTGTGTGAGTGTTTCTGCTTGCTTAAAAACGTGTATTGATTTTGCGTTAACACCTCCATGCAAGAGTGATTGTAATTTCAGGTTATGAGAAGGTCCAGAAACAGCCGTGGCTGGTAAACGTTACGAGCGGCAGGGGAAGCGTTCATTAACATACAGAAGCCAGAGCAGCAGATCTCAAACGCTCAGCCTAAAAAGCCTCCATCATCACGGTACCAGATCGCTAACGAGGTGTCGATACAAATGCATTGCAGAGGTGGAGGAATTCATGGGTGTGTGTAAGAAACACCCACACACAGGCTCTGCACATATGCTAAAACTGGTCGGGATGAGGTTCTCCAGTCAAGGGCTCCTCAACCAACACTTTCATGTGCACAGAGCCAGGCCTGAGGAGAGAGAGACAGAGAGAGATAGAGAGAGAGAACATAAGAGAGAGATTGCAGAAGAGATATAGGAGATTGAGAGGGCAGAGTATGGAGACCTTTCTGAGAAAAGATTGCTCACTGTTTCTGCCCTCAGAAGTGCTGTCTATCAAGGGCATACAACCACAGATGAAGGTAGAGAGGGAGTTCAACAGGTTTAACGACACAGTTACCTTGGAAAAGGAAAATCAGTTATTATTAACTCATCATCATGTTATTCCAAACCTGCTTGCTGTTGTTTTTTCTGCAGAACACAAATAGGAAACTATTTTCCATACAAATAAAAGCATTCCAAACCACTCATGTGCTCCATGATTCAGGTCTCTGCATGACTCAGCTTTGCATGAGGAACAATATAAATCATGTAGTCTACTTTTGTAGTCTTTTTTGTTATTACATGAATAAAAGATTTTTCATAATCCCATATTGTTTTATAGAAAAGATGCAATATAACATGATTGTGAGTAATCAGTGACAGTATTGTTATTTTTGAAAAAACAGTTCCTTTAATTGCACATTCTCTAACTTAAATGAACAGAAGTTGACAGCGACCACAGCACAGGCATCGACCCTTTTTATAAGACCTTTTAATTAAGTCACATTGCTACGGTCTGCTCAATGTCTTACTGCCATGGCTCTGATCTGTTGTTTTCTCTTTGTCCTTTTTGCATGCTTCAGCTCAATTGCTTTTATCATATTTCATAGAAGTTTCCCCTTCGAATATTTCATCTTTCTTTCTCTTCTTTTGTGGTTCAGAGAAGGCAAGATCCCTCCAGGATTGTAAAGTATTATTGATACGCTGAAGTGGGTGACTGTAAGTGAAGGATTCTGCTGTCGGAAAGGTGATGCTCACGTTGGCCTTGTCTTTGAGCTGCAGGTTGAAATGCAAAACAATGCTTTGTAGTATTCATACACCCACTGTCTCAATGAACAAGACGGTTTCCCTTTCCAATATAAAAAGATAAAACCAACATTTTACTATCTCAATAATTCCATTAACAACGATTTCATGAACAACTCTTGTTAATAAGTTTTAACTCTAGTTTAAAAGTATACAATATATATATATATATATATATATATATATATAACACAAAATATTTAATTGTTCTTATTTCGTAGGTGGCCCTGAGCAGTCTAAGTGATAATTTCGTCTTTCAACAGAACAGATATAACAAATCTGAAATATTTTAAATGCGGTTTTGCATTTACAAATTGGTCCTAAATACATAAACAAAATATAAAACTAAAACAAAAGTTTTTTTTAATGAATTAATAATAACCTATTTCAATTAATAAATATTAATCTATTTACTGATAGATTAACATAACCTATCTTTAGTCTTGTTTTTACTTGTAACGTGTATGTTCAACTGTGTTTTCATTTGAACAGCCAATCAGTAACTACTCTGATCTCCTGCACTTAAGGACGTAACTCATGAATGACATGACAAAACGAATGACTTTGGGTTCCGCAAGTGCTTCAGATTGCTCTCAGATGAATTCATAAATGTTCTTAATTAAAAAGAACCCCCTCATAAGAGTTATATGTTAGGAAATCTACAGATCGCACTGTCGCGCTATATGTTTTGTATTGTTGATTCAGTGGCAACGCTGAATGGTGCCGCAGTGACCCCAAATACATACAAAATGTCAGTTCAAGAACCCTCATTAGAATGGTAATGAATTAATTAATTGCCATTATTAATACTGCTATTATTATTACTAGAAGAAGCAACGTCTCTCACTCTTCTCAACTTCTATGAAAAAGCTCGAAAACCTCGTGCCATACGCATCTCCCGAGGACATGCGGTACGCAAATTACTGAAAGAGACAAAATAATAATTGGGATGTGCAGGAAGCACATCTTTTGATTTACTCCGAAGCATCCATAAACTTTGCATTTGCCATTCACTGACCAAGGACAAACCCTCACAGCAGAAGAATACTGGCTTCACATAAAATCAATTATATTGCTCTCAGAGTTGCGTTTTTTAGATCACACACCCAAACTGTTATGTTAAGGCAGAGCATAAAGGCAGTCCACTGAATGGAGGCTTTATGCGCCTGTACTTATTTTCTTTCTCTTTTTTTATTTTGCTTTGATGAGCACACAAAGTTGTATGAAGGCAGAGGGGCGGCGTGCGCAGCGGCGGAGTTTTCAGACTGTAGTTCTGAATCACGTCAAAATACACAAGGCTTCTCGGTTCAACAAACGGGGGAGAGGAAAATCAATCTGTTCGGCCCGATAGGTCTTGGACTGCAATTATAAAAAGCGTCTGCAGCTAACAATGTCCACCTTGGAGCGCAGAAACTACACAAAAGAACAAAATAAGGACAGAACTGCGAAAGACAACATATATTGTTCGGCCACAATGTGCAGATACAAAATTGAGTTCCCTCGGCTGAAATAACAAGCTGTCGTTGGTCATTAGACGCCAAATTGTGGTCACTGTTGATCTCATAACTGGCACAATGACTACAGGTTTGACAGCTTTAAGCCGGGTAACACTGTCGTTATTAAGAAAAAATACACAACTTTCACAATTCTTCAATAAATACCTGGCCTTCACCGATTAACAAATTATTGGAAACCAAAATCTTTGAAGGATGTTTGCGCATATAAAAGGTCTGAATAAAAGAGTTTATAAAATACCTGACATAATGCAGGTTTGTGTAGTATGTGTGTGTGTGTGTGTGTGTGTGTGTGCCACACATATCTCCATGTCTGTGTATGCTGCTGCTGCTGCTGCTGCGGCTGGGAAAAAACACAGCTGCAATAAACACACTCTCAGTTACCTTTGCAAATAGAGGTCAAACCTCTTTCTCAAGAGCTGGAGAAGATAAAGTGTACCTGGGAGATACTCCCAATGACAGCTGTGTTATTTGTGCAGCCACTGAGGAAAAACAGACCGCCTGAATGCAGCAGAGAGGAAAAGGAGAGGAAATCGCTTTTCATCCGTTGCGCTTTCAAATGCGACGTGCGGCCAAACTCCTGCACGCCATCTTGT
>JAZGTJ010000076.1:63823-94027 GCA_036877575.1 Botia almorhae
CCACACACCAAAAAGAGGAGTAATTATTTCTTATTTAGAGTGCCGTCCCTCAGGGGTGGAAATACCTCAGTGTGTGCTTTTGATGAGACCTTAGCAAATGTGAAACTCTAGTCGAGTGCTTTGTCTCGGCAGCAGCCCAGAGGAGGAGAGGAGAGGCCAGTTTAATTTTCTGCGCTTCATTAGTTAGCTAGACCTCTGGAAGCCCCCCCATAGGGCCGGCCTGCCACCACGCTCACCACTGCTCACACACACATACTCACACACCCTTCCACCTGTCTCTAAGGGTGTTCACAGCAGCGCTGATTAGCACTGCCGACACACGCATGCACACACACACACACACACACGTGCACAGACATACAGTTCAGGTGTGGCTTGAGGCAGCTCGCATGCTTTGGCTCAATTGCTTTTTATCAGATTTCATCAGGGAGCCATTACCTGTGTCTTTACCTTTTAGGCTTCGGTTACCCTGCTATCTTTTTTGTGCCGCCGGGCAGACGCATGCATGTTTAACCATATACACTGTGAGTGCGAGAAGGTTAACTGTATAATGTTAACCTCCCGTGGCTAGCTCCAATTTGGCTGGAGTTAAAAACACCCAACGCTTGCAAAAAGATGTTTGTTTTTACATTATTTAGCTAATAGAAGCTTTTTTCAGGATAAACTCGATCCGTTTATGCGATCACGACAAATTGGTCTTAAAAGCAGATGGTACATTCCTTTAAATGAGGAAAAATAACAAATGTCTATCCCAATACATTTAGATTTTGCATTTGCAGATTTTTTAAAATGATGTCATTATTATTTACCTCCTATGACGTCATTTTTAAAATGTGCTGTTGTTGTGTAGAAATTCAAATCATTTTTGTTTTGAAGAATCATCCCAGCTAACAGGAAATGTTCACATATGTTAATGTTCTCTAAAAGTTATCATCATTGCAGTAACATTAGCAGAATTTCTGATAATTCTTATATTTAAACAGTAACGTTAATACCAACGTCTAGACATTTTGGATATTCCTACAACTTTCAAAATAACACTTTTTTTTTTGGTTACATAATGGAAATGTTACAGAAACATTCTTACAGCCTAAAATTGTTAGTTGGGGATTCTCTCACCCATGTTGTTTCTAACAAGCACTTTTGTTTCTTACTGGGAATTTAAACGATTTTTGTTTTGAAGAATCATTGCACAGCCCCTGACATACAATAACAGTTCAGAGTGATTTTCAGTGACTAACAACTTTTTTTTAAAGTTTGGTCTGTTTCGCAATCAAAGCTATCACATGCCCTCTGAAGACTTAAAGCGTACGAATCACAGAACTACATTTATGGTTTTTTTTGACAGGTTAGTTTGGTAACTGTAACTCAAGAGGTGTGTAACAATTATTTAAACATTTTAATTTTGTGTTCCACTGAAAAACACATTCAGGTTTTAAAGACCCGAGGGTGAGAAAGTAATGCAATTTTCATTTCTGGGTGATCTTTCTGTTTTAATTAGTTTGGGTTCATACTGTAAATCTCGCGGTAAGGTTGTTTCTTAATACGTTTTCCTATGAAATTTGCATCGCTCAGAAACGTCATCACAGGCACTTAGCGACTCTCCACCCCAAACCTCTAGCTAATATTGCTCTTGGTTTTCCAGTGCTTAACGAAGGCCACACTTAATATAGCTAACATAATTCACCTCCAGTACAACCCTCAGAGAAATCAAAAGTGCTACTTCAGGCACTGAGGAACTTGGGATAACTACCACAGAATTATATAACATTTCCTCAAATGCCAAATAAGAGTCTGGGACCGGGGCCGATGTGTATTTAGGCTGGCACGGAGCTGGATGATGGCCGATGGTACAGTGTCAGGCATGAGGCGCCATTTCTGTAATGGGGTTTTCATTTATTGCTTTGAGGATAATCCACTTTAAACAGAAACCACTACCTACAGCCATGAAGTCTAATCCCAGGGACTCAGTTTAATTGGCTGGTATCTGAACACACTGCACGTTGCGATGGCCACGCTGTGGAGAGTATGACAGTGATAATTATGATGCTGATATCGTGATGACTCAAGGTGGCTGTTGCACACAGTACAGTCACCCTCAGGCCTGACAGGAAGTGACATCAATAGGATGCAACTTTGTGCAAACCGATGTTGGGTCTACGGATAAATGCTAAATAAATGTGAGAAACACAAACCAATCGAGGTTTAATAATTTCAGACAAGGACAAGCCCTGCAAAAGTAGCTTTGAATAAATATACGAAATACTTTGCTTAATATTGATGAAAATAAAATATTTATGATGGTTTTTGTGATTTTATTGATGTATTAAAATGATTTCCACTCATTCTCCGCTGTGAAACTGCCACACAAATCGCTGCATGAACAAAGCAGGAGAAAAGTGGAGTAGGAGTTTTTAGATGGAAGAGTGGAATCGTCAGGTTAAGGTACTGTGACGGACAGACGATATTTCAAAGAGTGCCAGAGGTTTTTCTCACAGCATAGTATTTCTGAGCAAACATTAATTTCCGCAGAGATAATGCAGCCACATACCACTTGAATGTGTAATGTGACCACACAATTCTTTATGAAGATCACTTCATGTGACACTGTATCCTTCATACCTGCCAACACTCAACACACACACACACACACACACACACATGCACACACACACATACAAAGATTGCACAGTGCATCCACAATGCATGCATTTATCTCAGTTGAATGCAGGGGCATGGGAAGGCTCACAGCAATTAACACTCACTCTCACACGAGCACACACATATGGACTGTCTCGACCCCTCTCTCACTACTGCGAAAACACACTAATATTCTCACACAAACCCATGCATTCACTCTCACAAAGAATCTCTTGCACAGACAACATGCAACTCTGCCAGCTCATATGCGTGTGTGCGTTTCAGACACAGAGGTGTTTATGAGCGAGTTGTTTGGGACGGAAGTGGCGCTGTTCTCTGACCCACACTCCAGGCCTCGGGGGAAGGTCAGATCCTCTCGACCCCTGCGTTCCACAGGCCCTGTCTGATGCAGTGTGGAGAGCTAGTGTTGTGCCACACACACACAGACGCATTCAAACACTCTCTGTCAGTCTCACAGGCCCCAACATCCACTGCTAGTAAAAAAGCACAAAGTTCAGTGAAGATTGATTTCTGATTACCAATCTGTTTGATAATAACAATTGCTCATACTGTACTTACAGTAGGGTAAGGGATTTGAACAAGGAACTCAAGACTTTTTAGGGGCTCTTGACCTGGACCAGTGGCAACAACCTAAAAAAATAAATCGGAACCCCTCAGGAACCTCTGAGAACACTCAAACAACTAAAAATACACAGAGCACCATAGCAACTGCATAGCAACCCAGCTAACAGTGAACGTTCTCAGAATGTTAGGAATGTTCTCTAAGAGATCTCTAAGTTATCAAAAACATTCTTGTAGTGACGGTAAAAGAATGTTTTTAATGTTATTTATTACATTACATATAAAAAATTTATTCTTACGTTGTAAGTGGAACGTTTTAAAAATCTTACAGAATGTAAAGAAAATGTTTAATAACGTTTTTGTATAAATACAGCTTTCGAGAACATTTAAAATAACGTTTTTTATGTTTTTGTTACTTAATGGAAAGGTTGAGGAAACGACTTATGAGGGAACACCCAGGTAACCACACACAATGCAACAACCTCTGCATGGGAAGCCACCAATTTGACATGTAATAGTCAACCAGACAAACTTGAGCTCCGCTGCACAGTTAACCATCAGCGTATTACAGGCAGCAATCATTTCCTCACACTTGAACAATTTTTACCTCACAAGATGAAATAAATATTTTAGCACCGAGTATAATAACTTTGAGTTTATACCTGGCTGAACTGTTCGGTTGTGTTTATTGCTATTTGCTCTGTGCTGAGTGGACATACTGTAGCTGTTAGCTGCATGCGCTGATTAAATCTGCAAGCGTAATATATTGCACGTGTCAGGTTGTGTGCGAATAAGCGAGAGTAGGTGTGTCGCCACCCCCCGAGCAGATGTTACCTTTGGCAATGCGTTTGGAGACTGTGCAGTTCTTTTGCCAAAAATCACCACTAGAAACATCCATATCTCACAGCACTATTAAAATGAGACATCACATTTTTAAACTCACCCACCAGCACTCACAAATGCCCCACAACAGCACATACATATACAAGCGTACTGTTTTTGTCTCTTCTGTTCTCCCACTCGTTTACCCCCAAACACACACATGCACACATATAGCCCTTTCCCCCGACACTCTTCTCCTTTCAGACTAAACAATTGTGACTTGGCTGGGAAAGAGCTCTGGATCCAGATGCGACTCCTCTGGCTTTCCCTCTCTCTCTCTCTCTCTCTCTCTCTCTCCTGCTCTCTCCGCGCTTGCTCACTGTAGATTGCTTTAATTGGAGTGGCAGGCACAGACACTCTCTCAACAGACGCAATGCACTGGGGAGCTCCCACTCCTGGCAGCAGTCTTCCATTAGCGCTCCAAATAAAAGAAAGTTGAGAGCTGTTTTTCAGGTGTTTATCGCTAACTCAGGCTTCAGGCAGCTGCTAACTCCCCTCCAGCTTTTGCCTGCTACAATGCGCATAGTTTCACAAGGTTCTCGACCTTTAACACGTCTGCTTGCTTCCTGTTAGGTTCCCTCTGAAGTGAAACATTAAAAAACATTCTGGGGCATACGGACTCTCTGTGGAACGTTTTGGCTCTTTATGATTAGCAGGCATATTTGTTAGTTGATAGTTGGTACAGTTTATTTGGAAGTGCAAACAAGAAAGCAGTACTAATTCATTCATTCTAGAAAGCAATATGCAGGTGACATTAAAATGCAAAAAGTAGCTCATTACAATTTGCTGATGATTCAGAAATATTTAAAGGAAATAGGAAAATAATCCCCTGTATTATAATACAGATCCAGCACTCAATGCTGATTGGTCAATACTGACTGTTTACTAGCCACTGTGTATATCAGTGCACAGAATCTATATAAATATATAATGATAAACAATTAACCTTATTTTACATATCAGACACTATACCTTCTTAATTTTTAAAAAAAATGAGCTACAAACTTGTTTGCAGCTTCTGTCTGTTAACCTGTACACACCTGGCCACACCCAGCTAACAATTTTAGGTTGTAAAACATTTTTATAACGTTTCCATTAAATAACAAAAATGTTTAAAATGTTATTTTATTATTGCTTGATATGTCACATATAACATTAAAAAGGTCTACTTAAGTTTTTGGTGATAACTTTGAGATAACTTGTTAGTTTAGAAAATGTTAGTTTAATGTTAGTTTAAGTTCTGAGAATGTTCCCTGTTATCTGGAAGGCTAGCTCTCTGGTCCACTTATGCGAACCCATTCTTTTATCACCTCAAAGCATGCATGATATTCACCAGCCAGTGAATTCATTACAACTGGTGGTCTTGCTAAAAGTCAAAGACCACAGTCTGTGCAGACAAACACTGTCCCCCCAGCCAAGCAAAGTCAAGAAAACCCCAAAACCAGGCCACCTCTTACCACCTTATACCACTTCATTTAGTCACCTTGGCTCAAGGGGCCACGTGCGTGTGTGTGCGTGCTGTGGAGAAGCAGAGTTTGTGGCCAGACCTCAGGGTTTGAGTTTTATACGTTGTCCCAGGAGTGTACCACACTGTTACGACTCAATTAACTTTTCTTGCGCTGATTTTACCCGGCTTCCCCTCAAATTTGTCCTGAAGTAAATCAAAAAAAAAAAAGGAAATTGGAAAAACAAGATCTGGGGCACAAATTTCCTCTGTAATCGGCACTCCACCAAGTATAGTGAATTAGACTATAATGTGTAATAGTCTGGATCTTTTGCCACGGTCCCTTCACCCCCGGTCACATTACGAACTGTCAGCTGGACTTGAGGCTGACTGCTTTGACCTTCTCAATGCAGGACCTCCAGTTTCCTCCTCTTTATCTCATATATTTTCAGCGGGTTAAAAGTGGGCCAGAAATTCCAGGAAGAGAGCAGGGAATGTGCTCCAATCCCCTAGTGCTCCAAACTCTCTCTGTTTTCAGCACATTTTTAAACAGCACCTCTCCGACCTGATTCCAAAATAAAAGAAAACATGGAAAGAAAAACAACTAAGCAGCACAAAAAGGCGGAAATGTTATTTAAAAGGTACCAGACCACATCATTTTCCACTGATATTATATACTCCCGGCCGTATCCAAAATATATACGGGCCGAAGGCCAAGAATGTAAAAATAAAATACATAGACTCAACATCTGGACAGAGGCTGAACAAAACTACTATTTAATCACAGCTGAATAACTTATTCTTCCATTTACCTCTGGCTCTTTTCTGGAGTTTTTCATACGCGTTTATCCCCACAGGGGTCTGCTACTTCTGATCTGGGCCCGGGTCACGTTTCAGCCACGTTTCCTGCGACGCTGACAAAACGTTCATTTTTATTATAATTATCCACATTGTCCAACACACACAGGGAAGACTGTGTATAACCAGAACTTCATTTCACAATATAACCAATGGTTCTGGTGGTCCAATATCTACTTTTAGGGTTTCTGTTGGCCAAATAAATCGGTAGAGTTTGGCAGTGCGACGGGCTGTAATAGTTGTTTTAGTTGTGGGTTCATGCCTCGCTTTGAGAGCTCCCTGGACGCTCTCCAGGTCTTTGCCCCATTCCAAACGGAAATATTTACTCCCTTAATGAACTGGCCAGGAGAACTCAGACAGTCGGTGATTACAAGAGTGAAAGGTATGTGCAAGGTGTCTTTAACAGAGTGGTTTGGCACTTCGGAGAAAACCGCAGGAGCTCAACGCAGCACTTTAATGCAAAAAAAAAAAGATTTCATGCGCGTCCTTGCAGTTTTCAAACGACAAAGTTGGGTTACAGCATTTTTTATTTGGCAAAATGTTGCTTTTAGAAATGTTCTTTACATAAACATCTAGCTGAAGTATGCATAGATGACATTTTTCGTGTGTTTGGTATGAATAAGGTCTTTGGTTGTTGCATTTTCATTGAGGCAGGGAACGTGTTGTGCTGGAAGGCAGAATCCAGAGTCATTAATCCCAGTTTTTTCTTGCACTGCCGCTCCGCCACGCAGACCTCGGCTTGCTCTACAGAACGCCAACTTCTGCCCTGCTGTGAAGACAAACTATACATGTCCAATTCTCCTATAACAGTGGAATGTATTGCATGGATGCGGTTTTACGTTCGAGAGAGAGAGAGAGAGAGAGAGAGAGACAGAGGGAGAGTGGGCTATGTATATGTTTAAGAAGTGGAAGGATTAAATTGTTTATGATTGTCTGTTTGCGTCTCTCTCTGTGGCAGACATGGTGTGTGTGGATCGACATTGAACGCATCACAGGCTGAGGTGTCACGGTTCGGTTATCTAAAGAAAGACGAGCTGATAGGCACATTCACACAAACACATGGTGTCGAAGATCCGAGGACACAACACACCTGTGGAAAGACTCGACAGAAACCAAAACTGACCTGGTTCTAAATGAACACTCTTCGGGTGCCAGGCGCATAAACAATGTGGCTTAGACAACAACAGTCTGACACAGGCTGTTTTTTTAAATAGTGTGAGGTAATTAAAAAAACACTAAATCTCCACAGAATGTTTCATAATGACAACAGTGTTGGCGTTTACATAAACACCCAGTTCTCATCCTCTATTCTCTCTGCTTTTAAAGAGTAACCACTTTTGTCTTAAGTGGACAACTTAACATCGACGATTTTCAACAACTTTAACTTTACATAGACACTGACTAATATTCGAGTCTGCAGGTGACAAATTGATCTCCACTCTGATGTCGGATGAAATGTCCTCTTGGGGAGTCGAAATCTGTGTTGTTTCTGTTCCAAACACGATCGTTCTTTATTAACATCTTTAAATCCGCATCACGCTAAGACGTGCGTGTTTAAGCCCCGGTGAGCATAGCATCATTTGTGTACACATCACCCTGAATCAGATAACCTGGAGGAGCTCACACGTTACGCGCTAACTCAATTCTGCTCTGACAGGGCGGATCACAGGCGCGGATCCCCTGACAGCCGCTTACATGCTTCGTGGCCTTCAGTGCGCAACTTATCACAACGGTACATTAAAGACCCCTGTAGGAGTCTCTCACGATAAACATCTAAATATCAATACAGCCCAGCGCGGATGCTAACACACACATACACACACTCCGCTACACATCACAGCAGCTGACATGTGACATGCTGATATTCTAACTAATAACCTCTGAAACATCCAGCTAAACTCCTCGTGCTCTGCTTATGCTCTCTCTCTTTCAGGCTTGGTGAGTAATGGAACACTTGGAACGACATTAAACAACTGGGAACAATTTGGACTGACACAACTTGGTCAACGTTACATAATCAGGATACAGAGCAGTAGGTATTCTGTACATGACAATAATCAAATTCCCAGCTAACGGAATATTCTCAGAACATTGGTTAACGTTTTCCAAATGTTTTCCAAATGTTCTTGCAGTAATGTTATTAGAACGTTTTAATGCTATATAACAAAAATGTTTCTGTTCTGTTAGTGGAACGCTTTAAAAAGAATTTTAGAAAGTTTGAATAACATTCTTACAGACAGGCAATAATGTTAATATAATGTCTAAAAATGGACGTTTAAACGTTCCTAGAACTAGAAAAATATAAAAAATATTTGTAACATTTTTGTATATTAGGGTTAGGGTAACAAAAATGTAGGGAAACACTTTTAAAAATTCATACCATCTAAAATTGTTCGCTGGGTTGACCACGTCTATCGAAGTTATGAATTACAGTTCAGATATTGATTGGTCATTTGTACTACAACAGATTTAAAAGAACTCTCTGCTTGCTTTAGACATATACACTTACAAATGTGCATTGAGATCTCACACACCACAGCTCTATGTAGCACACAGGGCAGTAGCCAATATAAATGTAGGAACACAGAGGAACACAGTAATACAGGCTGTAAAATGCACCAGTAAACACCACAAACAAACAGAAAGCTTTAATGAGAATAGGAAAATGTGTCTCAAGCCTGCATTGTTATTAAAACTCCCATTTAGACCAAGTTTATAGCAGAAACTTCTGTAAAAGCCTGTATTACAATAAGCTATAAACCCCAGTCTGACCGCTCAACGACAAAATCCGACACCGCCAACGAGACGTGGGACTTCACTTCGGTCGGATTTCACGCTTTTCCATTGTCTAATCGAACTGAAGGACCACATGAAACCTGCTCTTCTAACGAACCCGGCTTCTCATCCATCAGTACGGCTGTATTTCCCCATGTTGTGTCTGTTAAACCCATGATTCTGAAAGCAGATTGTTTGTGCATGCAGATATATTTGTTTACGAGAGTTGCAGACGTGCTTTTGTTTGTGAGGTCACTGCACCCCGTGTTCTCTCCTTGTTTCGTCAACAGATCGATGCGCTCCTTTTGCTCTTACCCAGCTAAACATAAGTCTATTTATAGACTTATGTTTGTTTCCCATGTAAACACTTATCTCGTCTCTAGAGATTTTAAACGCTACTGATGTTAGTGCTCATGTAAAAACAAATCAAATAAAAAAAGAACAAAAGACTCTAATTCATATTCAAATTCATATTCATACATCTCAAGGGTTTGAGGTGTGGTTCTGCTTGAACTTTCCCAGCATGCACTGGACCTGAGTATAAGGTTGGATAACTCCAGAAAATGGCATGTTTACTAACAGATCTCAGGTTCCTCGGATTAGAGCCTCACAGAATATTCAGGCCAGGCTGTTTCATTCTGAACATTCCATTGTAATTCAGAAGTACGATGACTGCTTCACCCATTTAAAGGGACGTTAGAATTTTAGGTGGACTTCAAATAAATATGGCCCCATTAACCTAAATACAACCACTTGCGTAAGATATATCTCTTTATTTCCAAGAAAAAAATATGCAACAAACTCTCCCAAACATAAAGGATACAGCACAACTGTTGCGACGGCAAGCGAAAAAGGCCCTCTGAACGCATTTAATGCATTAAGCAGGATGTGCAACATGTCATAATTCATCCTGAAAAGAAGAGCTGTGAAAATATGGGTCTTGAGTTCAGTGAGGCTCTTGAACATAATTCTAGAGCATTAAATCTGCTGCTCACAGCGCGCGCAGGGAGGAGCCCGAGATGAGGGATGTCTTCCTCGCCGCTTACCTCACGCTCCGCGCGTGAACAAAACGCTCTTTGTGCGTGTTTGGGACAGTCGACTGTATTGTGCCGTAACTGCGCAGACACATAGGTCAGCTGTCCGTTTTAACACAAATACCCACAATGCTCCAGTTGATTAATTGATTTACTGTCCGGGGTTAATCACGATCCATCCCGCCATCAGAGAGCATGAAAGGGGACGAGAAAAGGGGAGAAGAGGCAGAGTGTGAATGAGTGAGCTGTAAGGGTCGAGCTATTTTATTGCCATGCAAAAAGACAGCAGCTTGCTGGCAACGATGCGCTCGGCTAGCTGTGTCCGCTGACCACCCCCCCACCCACCAACTGAAGACAAAAACAAAATTTAATTAGAGACGAAAGACATTTCAATTCACATCAAGCTAATCGCAAACATGTGCAGCTTTGTGAGGGGAACAAAGTGCTGCTGCTGCTGCTAGTCAAATCTGGAAGTCTCACTTTAAAGAAGGGGTTAGCTGATCAAATGAAGGAGAAAGAGAGAAAAAGAGAGAGAGAAAGATAAATGGACCAAACAACACAATTAACTCTCTTAAATATACATTAAATAAATAGATCAATTTTATATCAGTTTGGGGTAAGGTATTGTAGAAGCTGTTAACAACAATTCAGTAACACATGAGTTGTTGACTATGTGTGACACATTGTGTTGTGGTGCTTATACAGACAATCTGACTTCAAATCCAATATCCCAATCCTGTTCCACTTCTTCTCCCTGTTCTAATGTTAAATACAATCTTTCCACTATTACATATGAAAAGGTAAGTAGTATGAGTGCTGACAATGGCTGGAGGGCTAATAGTGAACTCCACTCAGCTTCATTGATGGCTGCTGTTAGGAGCTCTCAGGCTGGCAGTAATGATAAACCTGTTGATCTGACTACAGGGACTCTGTATCATCTGATTCACTGGAATTAGATCTCCACTTTCATCCATCCACTGGTCCCAACAAAAAGACACAATGGAAAACAAATTGATATTCCATTTTTGGGTATGACAGTTAAAGGTTAGATTTTAAAAGGGGGAATTATTTAGAAACCTGGCCATTTTTAATTCATTTTGGGCATGATGATTGAGGTTTAATAATTCATATTACCTTTTCCCCTTTGACTCATTAAAGTGCATGTTTGAGGTGGCGTTTCTCAGAACTGAAATAATAAAAGTGACAGATTTGAATGGATGGCTTTATAAATCTTCAACAGAGAGAGAGAGAGAGAGAGAGAGAGAGAGAGAGAGAGAGAGAGAGAGAGTAAGAGAGAGAGACAGACAGAAAAATATTCTTTTTCTTTTCCACCTCAGGTTGTTAGTTGTAAAACTTTGAGGATTTAAAGAACAGGTCATAAAAACATTCAGCTATTATGTACTCACTCTCATATCATTCTTAGACGTTCGCTGCTGTTTACAATTTGAAGCTTTGTCTATAGATTGACAGTTCTGAGTGACCTCCATTTCTGAAATCTGAACATAAATATGGAATGGACATGAGCTTCAGGAGAGGGCGAGATTATCAGTGATGGTAACTTATATTTTAATCTGTTAATATCTGAAATATACCAAGACTGTTTTTAATACCTTTATATGCTTTTTTTGGTATTTCTTTATTTTTATTTTTAAGGTTTGACAGACACTATGAGCTGGCCTTGTACAGCAAAAGCTGTGCAATAATTCTTCACCCATTTTGGTGAAAATCGACAGGAAAAAATAACAGCGAGGAACAGCATGAAGGTGCGTAAATAACGACGGAATTGAAAAAACTACGTTTACCTACAAAGTAAAAATAAGACCAGAGACAGAGAAAGAGAGGCAGAGAAGAAAAGACAAAAAAGACAAAGAAGAAAGGTGACAAGGGCAGAAAGACAGAAAAAGGATGGACAGGATCAAGCCACAGGAGGAGAAAAGAGGAATAATGAATAGCAGAGATGCAAATGTGTGTTTGTTAATGAGTGGTGTGGCGTGATAATGATGGGCCATCTGAGCAGAAAAGGAGCCGGTCTTATCTTGCACCATTCAAGCACGCCTGGCCTCACCTGCTGTCTGTAGGGCTGCCACATGTCACACGCACACAAATACACACACACGCGTCACAAAACAAAGGCCCGCGCTGCTTCCCGGCGCTCCTCCGCAAACAGCCTAAATTAAATCTTTTAAATATGCAACAGCTATTGGCAATTAAACCTGCTCCTGCCTTTAAAGAGATTAGTAAGGCTGAATAGTTAGACAGAATGATCATCCTGACACACACACACTTTTTAACCCCTCCCCCTTCATGGCACCCGTCCTCCCAGAATTCTTTGCGGCGTTCTATTCTTTTGGGAATAATTGCTTTTGTGTGCGACTGGGTGACTGTGTACAGGTTTAAATATACTTGTGGACGCCAATATTTTGAAAATTACCTCACAAATGTAGTTAAACATCCTGCAAGGGCATTTTAAGTGGTCCTCGCTTGTAATAAATAAATAATTGGTCAAATCACGCTGTACCTTAAACACAACGATGTCAACAGGTCTGTGTAAGGGTTTGGTTTCGGGGAAGAGATATGGGATTGAAAATATAATTCGCCCGGTAAGAAAACAAGCAATGAGATGTCCTTATTATTATAAAAAAACAAACCTGTATGTTTATTTCATTCCCACACAGTCACACAGTGGGAGGAGTCAATATACAGAATGTTTATTTTTGGAGTGTTGGCCTTACACACACATACATGCACACAGTCTCCCTCAATCTCCTGTCTGAACACACACATACACAGGCGAACAAACACAATCTGTGTAAAGACTGGGCACAGCCTTCAGTCTCCCAGAGACCAGAACCTTATCAGCAGACACAACAGACCCGACATAGGAAACAGGCCAGGGAGAAAAGACAGACCTCCTCCCTTACACACACACATACACGGGTTGAGGAATGTTTTTTTGCTCTGAGTGTGTGGTTGAACTCTGCTCTCTGGGGGCAGAGTGAGTTTATGCTGGTGCTCGTCTGAGTCACTACCACGTCAGATCAACTGCTACAAGTCATTGATAAGAGTTGCCGTTTTCTGTTGTTCTAAAACACAGGCTTATTCCTAGACTACAGCGATGGTCTTTCCCAGAGGTTGCTCCTTCATAGCTCTATAGACTAAATAGATTCTCATTTATGTTTCATTTAAGAAACAACTGTGTCTCAGAAGTTTCGCCGAGGAGAAATGAAAAGACACAAATGAGACAATTGTTGACATACATTACACTACAGAGCTGTAAATTTGTGAATAAGATAACTTTGAAAACGTATGAAAAAATCTCATACATTTGAGCACAGTTTGAGACAACAGTGAGATCTCGTCTAAAAGTCTACAGCAGACAAATGTGAGTTAACTGGAGTATTTTTCAGCTGAAAATAAAGCCTATTTGTCTCCATTTGCTCTCTCTTTAAATATCATTTTTGTATAGAAGAAACAACCGAGACAGATTTTTCTTTTTCTGTTATAAGAAACAAAACATGTTTTTGAACAACAGAAACGCCTACTCTCTCTCTCTCTTTCTCTCTCTCTCACTTTCTGTTTTTCGAAAGGAAAAATTGGCTCTATTTTTGTTGACCTTTGTTTGAGTCTCTCTCGGAGAAAAAAACAAGAGCTACTGAGACAAAAACAGGGCCCTTCAAAAAGGTGTGAATTTCAAAAGCAAAATAAAATGAGAAAAGGTTAAAATCTATGTAAATATCTCATCTACAATCAATAGACAAAACAAATAACATGTTTATGATCAGTTAGCTTAAGACGATTTTAATAACACCAATAATCTGAGCTGAAACGTTTGGTAAGCAGTCACTGAACATTAAGGGCTTGACACAGGCGTAGTGATTTTGAATAAAGGCCAAAGGGTAGCAAGTGGTGCCTTGTTTGCATTCATACCCAAAGTGAACCCGCTCTCCTCTTGTTTTTTTAACATTCATATTCATTAAGGGGCAGTCATGTGACTTTGGCCCTAGGAGACCTCTCTCATGGAGAACTCTGACTGAAATATGGTAGGATGTCTCTTATAACCAAAAGCTGTGTGAATTAGTCCTCAGAGGGTACGAAGGACCTTTCCACCCACCACTGGAAGATTGATTCCCAGACAGCAACATTCTTAGAACGTTTGAAGTTATCAAAATGTTTTTGCTTCTTTTTAACACTGACATAAACATCAGTTATATATGTTATATATATGTTATATGTATATATGCTATTGCTTGATTATAAGAACGTTATTCAATGTTTTTTTCATTCTATAACTTTTTAAAAATGTTTCACTAACAACTTAAGAAAATTTATATATATATATATATTAAAAAAACATTGAATAACGTTCTTATAATCAAGCAATAGCATTATTACAATGTCTAAAAATGTTTTGAACATTCCTAGAATGCTTTTGTAGCTTACTGGAAATGTTTGGTAAATGTACTTACAAACTAAAATTGTTCACTGGGTTCTTTAAATGTCTTAAAATAATAAAAATGAATTAAACTAAATAATATAAACCTCTACACATCCTGAAAACACACACAACCTGCAATGACAAACAACTGTGTTAGCTCACATAGATGTTTTAAGTCAAAATGTATTAATATTTTTACTCATTCTTTTTCAAATGGAAAAAGCAACATGTCTTGTGAAACGCATAATTAAAATATGGCATACATGTTAAAACCTACATATGTTAATATGAGAGGCTTTTTCTGCTCTGAAAAGCTGCAAGGCCTTCCTTTTCATTTATACAATGACCAGTAAGCAGCTTTATGAAATCAAAACCAACCGCATTATGAAGAACTGAATGCATGTATGTCTATCCTAAGCAATAACTGGATCCATTCTTCTGCAGTCACACGCTTGCTGGCACCCAAGGTTGACAGATAAAATAAATAAATGCATAAATAAATAAATAATACAATAAAGTGGAGTTTCGAAAACAAAAAATAAATACGAACTCCAACGCCTTTACTGGCGTGAGTTATGGACTGGTTACAATCAGTCTAATGATTTCAAACAGATAAGAAGAGCACAGCATTGATTTAATGTCTGTATGCCGCTTGCGTTTTAACCTCGTCACCTGACAGAAAACAAATAAAAGCATTGGCATTTTATCTCCACGGATACCACATTGGTTTACTGACGCTGGTCAATATTGTGTCAGTAGAAAAGATCACTTACTAGCTATAATCTTTTCAAAACCACAGCAACATTCTGAGGTTAAGCTGGGGTCAGCTAACAGTATGAAGGCAGAACCATTCTCTGTTTCACCATTAAAGCAAATATTCAAAACTTCTCAATGCCCAAATGACCATTTTTCCCCCTGCATTTGTAAAGCATGCAAACAAAAAGATTGTGTGGAAACATTTTTCAGAGATATTTTTTAAAACTGTGCATTTACCAACAATGCATAGTTTGTGGTTTCTGACCTCTGCACATCTTATAATTTGTACGATTTTTTTTTTTTACTTTCCATTCAGCCACAGCAGCATAGATGAAAAAAAATCAGTTTTTATTATTTTTAATCTTTCTTTTTCCTTGTGAAAACCAAGAACTAGGACACAGACAGTCTTTAAAAGAACTTTGTTAACTTCTAAAAACCTCAAATAATCTGCCTTGGCCAAAGAAATGTATCTTTTTTTTTTGCATCGTTTTTAATTCTTAGGTTATTAAATCTTCATGTTGTTTAACGCATTTTCGTCTGTATAAAGTGTAGACCACAATCCTCTCTTGTTTAAGCCAATTAGCGGGTAGCAAAGGCTAGCACCTTGAGAACTCAAAGGTGGCAAAACAAATCGATGGAAGTTAAACCTTAAGTTCAGATATAAATAGCTGGATAAGTTGAGATCAATAGAGTCGGATCCCGGAGCAACTGGTCAATATTTCATCACTTTAGGTACACGGGCAGCACAGGGCAGAGATGAGACGTCGCTAGCAGGAACAGGGGGATGTAGCATGCCTAGAAGATGTTAATGATTGCGGTACAGCGACCCCAAACCGATAAAGTGATAACGGCCTAGCGCTGATTCAATAGCCGTGAAACGTAATGAAAAACTTATACTTTGCTGCTATTGATTTTCCTCGCCTTTGTTTGATTTCTTCCGGAGGCTAATTCACTTGTTGCCGAGTCTAACACAGACATCACAAGTCAGCCTGGTAAGAAATAGCAATACCTCTGCTCTGCTTCCTGAAGACGAGACGTTTATTACTGTATTCTATTTTCTCACGCTTTTCATTTTATTGATCTTTTCTACTCATTTCATCTCCTCCATCTCTCCCTCACTCGCCGCGCTCACAGAGAGCTGAAGTTCACTTGTGTGCTTTTCCAAGAAGGCTGCATCAAGTATTTACATGAATGCAGTTACGCGCGCTGTTCCAGGGCTGCGCGTGGGAGAGTGTTTATTGGAACTTCTACAGTAGCTGCATTAGCTGTGATATCGTACAAGGTTTATTAACATATTCAGGATTTGGACTGCTTCTAAAATGTTCAAAATATATAGTTGCTAAATTTGATAACTCCGCATCGTTCATGTCATGAAATTAATATAAAGGACGGAATTAAAGAATTTTATTAAATAAATTTGCTAAATGTTCAAACTGGTGTATTAAAGTTCATCTTCAAATTCTTCAAACACATACTTTCTAGAGGTGCAATGTTCAGTGCTTATTGCATCTGGATGACCACGCCGTCTACAAACAGATCTAATTTGGTCGGTGCTGCCTGCAGCATTTGCGCAGAGCTTTACAAAAAACATTTGAGTCTCAAACCCAACCTCCACCGCCACTCGTGCATGGCAGCAAGCTAAAGTACAGCCACTCACCACAAACAGTCAATAAGATGTTCAAATAAACAGAATTCCAGGGAGGTCTGTTGTGCCTGATCTCCGTAGCAGCTTGACCACCAGCTATTCTGTTATTCATTCTGCTCAACACTCTAGCACGTTCTCCACCAGCACCTCGATTCTCAGCAGCCATTCCTTTGGAACACAGTAATTAATATCTGGCACCAACATTGTGCGGAATTTTCAGAGAGCATCAGAAAAATTCTCTTGTCCACGTTCCACCGCCTTTGTAATCTCTCGGCAGCGCCATTCTTTAATAAGAACACCCTTTTGTCTGCATACAGCGGGGTGAGATCATCTAAGCGGCTGCCCATTGGAGTGAGGGTCTTTTGAACGGCATATGGTGGTTAGATCAGGGAGGCAATTACATTTTCAACACTTCATTGTGTCTCTAGAAGAAGGAGGACAGGAATAGAACAGCTTCACTTGCAGTTTAGAAGGACAGCCTGCCGTAGAGCATAGCCACATGTTTCTAGCATCACATCAGCATCGGGTTCAAGGGTCCTGATATCTGACCCTCGTTGAGTAAAGTCCTCAAAAATGATGTTTTCAGTATGAATTTGACTGTTTGACATTTAAGATCTGAATATATAAAAGGATATTTTTGCAATTGCACATGAGGAAGAGTACTATTGTACTGAATATGGGCACGGCTGTGAATGGCACTAATGTGGATATTGATTAAGTTTTCAGACAAAAATTGACCAGTTAGTCAGTATATTTTTTTCTCTGCTCATGAAAATTGTTTAAAAAAAATTGTCAAAGCAAGTTTTGCTTGTCACCATGCAACATACAGACTGCAACACAATATGTAAGTGGAGTGGAACGTCAGCAATGTCCACTTACCACTCAAAACATTCCGTAATCCAACTCCACTACTGGTTTTCTATTTTACTCTAAACGCTCAGTGAATGCTAATTGGTGAGAGAAATCCTGCTCCTGATTCTGGGGCGAGAAAACACAGAAGCTTCCACTTTCAAAATCCCCGCTCCTCGCTTCAGGCAAAAATCACACGATCCACTCCACACCCCCATACGGCCAAGTTCAGAATACCACAAAACACAAGCAGAGTGACAGGGCTTATACCGAACATAAACACTTTTGAAATGTTGTTTAGCTAATCAAATTAGATGACAGAAACTAACGGAGGGGGGGTTATGATGTTGGGAGGTGTCTGGTCCAGCGTGGCGGTGCAGTTTGCCCCAATGGAGACTTTTCCATGTGGATGACTAACTGAAGGGCTGTTTTCCAGACAATAACATGTGGAGAGCATTAGGCTCACTGTCTCAGAGGTCCACGCTGTTCCCCGGCCCTCACCTACTGCACGACCAGACCAGACCTGCCAGACGGCACCCGCAACACCAGGATAGTTTTCACAGCTGGGTCAAATTGAGTGGAAAAGAAGGGAGGAAAAAGAACAGGGAATGAATGGAGACAAACAGTAGAAGAGTGTAAGATTACAGGAGAGAGGCATAGAGGTGTATTTAGCAGACAATGTACCCTGCACATACACATACATTATAGTAATCCCTCCTGTCCGTTCTCAGATGCACACAGTACTGATTGGTGTAGCTGGTGAGCGTTACAGTAGCCGTTGAGCTCTGCGGTAAGGGAAGGGGTTGATGTAGACAGCAGCTTTGAGCATGAAGCCCAAGCACAGATGAACTCCATCTGTCTGTTGTTTGCTCAGCCTTGGGGAAACAGTAGATGCAACACCCACACACAGACACACACACACGCACACAAAATGTTTTCCACAGAGGCTGCATGTGTGTGCTGATCCTTTGTGTAACATTGAAAAGTCAAAGTAGATTTTTACATTTAAGCATTTGAAGAAAACATGAGTGGAACTTACAGCCATGATGCTCAGGTGTTGTGGGCGGTTTATAGTGTTTATAGTGCTGTTGCTAGGTTGTTCTAGGTGTTGTTTACTGGTCCAAATCAAAAGAGCACACCCTCAGATCTCAACAATGTGGCTCTGGTCGTTTCCTTCAAGGTAAACGCTGGGTGTTTTTCGCTTGCCACCAAGCAAACTATATGGGAAACACAAATTACAGTGCATTACTTTTAAAATGAACAGTGAAAAAGCACAAAAGACAGCAAAAATCGTTCATTTTGCGAAAGCATTTTTAAAAGAGCTAAGAATGTAAATTTTAGCATCCGTCAGGCCTAAATTGGCATTTAAATGTCCCTCCTCAGTAGGAGGGTCCTCCTCTTTCCGTCCCCCGGGTAACAGGCGTACAGATGAGCTAGAATATACTGTATGGCCTGGAATCATCTAGCCTCCACTCTGCATGGAAGGTCCTCTTTGTCACCCAAACTTCCTTCCAATGTCACAAAACAATTAATACACTCATACATTTTTAACTCTAAACTCAATTAGAAGAGAAATGGTAAAATATGGCAGAGGCAGAAGCGTTAGTTGCCGTGGCAGGAATGACATTTGCGCTAATGAAGCTGGGTCGTAGCGCGAGCCACATCAATCATCGACACGCGTAAGAAAGGGTACGAGTCAGAGCCAGAGGGGCAATCAGAGCGGAGGTAGCTATGCGGGAAGGACACGCCAAACATGCTAGCATCTTGTTCTGTTTGGAGCAAGTACTGCAGCGTGTGTGCTAGAAGCAGGGTGGCGAAGTGTATTTTCAGAGGTCATGACCCCCAGGGGCCTAGCCTTTTTGACCAATAAAATTCCATGATTTTTTATGTCATTTATTTTCCTGTTGTTCATGATTACTGAATTACGGATTTTTGAAATTATTTGATAGTCATCACAATCACAAGAGCAATTACAAAATCCCATAAAATATTTGACAGCCCAACATAATCAGAAAAATGTACGCCGTAAATTCCACCACTGTTTAAGATTTTATTGATTTGTCTGACACTATCAGGCTCAATTACAATTTTAAAATTCCCAGGTTTAAAATTTCCAGATGGAGCGAAAGCTAGTGAGGTCCTAGCTAGCTCACCGTCACGGAAAACCTGGACTCCACTGGCTCCAGCACCACGGCTAACATTGCCCTGGAGTAACATTGTGGTTAACCTGCTTCGCTTGCCACATGCACTGTACCAAACACGTTTCTGGTTGTTGAAAATAATTGCTTATCGTTCGCGTCAGAAAATACCTGGAGATTAGCATCACTTCAAAGCTGTGGACACACATGACCTTCTCCAGATTTCCCGATGCCACTTCATCTCCACACAGGAAGCGTGCTGGAACTATTTGTGGAATAACTAGCGTGCCGGTGTCGTATCTTGTCCAAGCACGGTGAGCTCTAGGTGGTAGGGCTTGTAATTTAGTACCGCAGTTAAAATGTGACACCTCTCTTTGGCTATCACCAGATATGCACATAAGCCTAATTAAATGATCACTTTCATTCGCTGGTCATCTTTTTCACTCGCTCTTTTCCCGTGTGGGGGGTGGGTGCCAGAGCTGGATAGGGGGTGATGGGGGATGGGGGCTCGTTAATTACCACATAAGAAGCATTAATGACTCGCCTCACCTCCATCTCTACGAGGAAAGGTCACAGGAACAGTATTCTCCATTAATCTCTCCAAATGTGGACACACACTGACCGTAACAGAGCGCCGCGCTATCAAAAAGCCACTGTAAAGGTGCTCAAAATTCAAAACATTTGCTCTCTTACACCTTAAAAGGGATTAACGTAGACCGTCTTTGACGACAGGGAGTTAGCACTATTAAAAATCTTTTTTTTTGGTCTATGGATCCTGAGCTTCTGTTGCAAATTTGGCCATATATGGAAAAACTGATTCAGCGTGTCAGGCTTTTGGCAGAATGCAGGAAGTTTTACAAATTCTATATACTGTAATCCAACAAGCACAAAATGTTATCAAAACATTAAACAATGCGACATTGTGATTGTGTGCGAACCACGCCGTATGAAAATACTAATTTGTTGAGTTAAAACCCCCACAGCTGTCATATTAGGAACGTAGGGTAAAAACATTATCACAACCTTTGTGCATGACTTAAAAACATTTTTATAATGCAGCTGCGCAAGGTGGGATCTTGCATTGAAGACCTTAAGTAACAATTTCTTGTTTAACACTTTTTTAAGCACACGTTAATATTTTACAGCTACAAACTGCGCATAAGCTATTGTCAAATCAAGTGCAAACCGAGGCTAGTTTACACGTTAAGGTCATACTACATATGATCCAAGCTTCAGTAGACTGCTACACAAAACATTTTTCATAGTAGAATAATAGCTGCAAAAAGCCATAAATGAAAGTAGCGTCATTACCTATGCACATATATCTCTGTGTTTAACCTCTTCTGTCTTCCCCTACATCTGTGATTGGTCTGATAAGATTCATGCCCTATGTCTTCCATGACCTATTAGTATGCTAAGAGCTCACTACATATGTCTAAACTCAACCATTAGCATATACATATATATGTATCCCATTGAATATTCAAGAGGAGCGGGGAATGAATTTCTGATCCCGGTTTTGCTCATTAAGTCTCCTTTGAAATCCAGGATGGCAATACAGACATTTATGAGATTTGTTTACTGCTAAATTATACAAATATGAAGTAACAGGGGCTTTTAATGAGAATGCAAAAGGAATAAAATTAATTTTAATACTTGATGATCCCAAATCTAATAAGGAAACAGGAATCCCTATGTGGCAGGCAGTGAAGAAGCCCATTAATCTAAACAGACAGCTGGGGGAAAGGAAGATGGGCCTATTTGTACACTGCGGTTAACTATTACATTCACTTAACTAGTTGTAAAGTGGTTCCTTAATTATTTATTTCTTGTTGCTTCAAGAATTCAATAGAAGTGATACGGAAAGTATCTTCCCAGGAGAAAGAAAAACCTCTTTAAAATCTCGACTGTTTCTTCTAGAAAGCAATGATGAGATTAGATGAAGTGCAGAAAGTCTTATTGCACGCGAACAATTATCCTATTGGTGTCCGTTTTAATTTCTCCAAATTCATTTTAGGAGAAACATCTGAGACAGCGTTCATTTTAAAAGATTAATTAAATGGAACGTGGAACCGAGAACTAAATGAAACGTAACTGAGAACTCCCGACGTCTCCCGAGGTATGAGAGATCAACCGTTGATTCTGAGCAAAAATAAAAAAGGACCAGAAACAATAAAGGGAACAAAAGAAACGGGAGAGAGCAATGATTATAGAAAAGACGACTGAAACATTTTTATGTCCACCCATCACCATTCAAAGTGTACCGACATTTAGAGCGATAATTGTGATCGGACGTTCATTTAACTCTTAATGACACGATCACAATTCCCATCTGCCAGAAATCTGACATTTCTGAACATTTTACTGTTCCGTCTTTTCAGCATGTTCCAGCATTATTTAGATACATAATTCCTGATGCATATTAATGAGAAGCCATGGACAAAATAATGAGAAGGAATGAAAGGAGGATATTACGGGGCGGAATGACGCATCTCAATATGAATTGGAATACAGTGAGATAAGTAGGTGGAGGTACAGACTTGAAAAAGACAGATTATTGGAATACATTATTATTCCAACAAAAGACAAACTTTGGTCATACAGAGACATCCATTCAAAAACTGCCTTTGGACTGGTCAAGGTATGATCGCTTAATTAAGTAGTTTTATTTAAGGAGTGACGGAAATAAAGAGCACGGAGTATGTGAGAGAGATTGAGACCCTTTTTATGGTCAGTTATAATGCGCTTCACAAGACTTATCCTTGAGTCTTGCGTTCTCTTACACGCAAACCGCGCGGCTTCATTCCCCACCATCGCACTCTGAATCGCCTCCTTTGCGCTTGAAATAAAAGCCAGATTTAACAAGATACAATTACTGCCGTCTCTCAAACTGTTTTTAATTAGGAGCTTATTCACAGTGTCTAATAGAGTGCAGTTTATCCAATAAAGCTACCACATGAGGCTTCTGTGCGCACGCTGTGCCCGACACGAGGGCTTGTTGTTGTGTTTGTTGTTTTGCATCAGCCGCTTATGCCCCACTCTTAAAAAAAGTGCCCTTTGTAGGGTCGTCCAGCCCGGTCTCATTATCTCAGACCTCGGCAATAAAGTAACAGTGACCTCAAAAGGAAAAGAACCTTGGCTTTATTTGCCAGAATATGACATTTGGATTCCACGAAGAAATTAACTAATAAGGGAGTCTGAATGCAAATAATAGCCCTGGAAAATAACGAACGAGAAGCAAACACTAGCTCTTGACGAAAAGAGAGACAGATAGAGAGAGATAGAGAGAGAGAGAGAGAGAGAGAGGACTGAAGAGTAGTCCTGTGGTCTTTTACACAAATCTTAAATTTCTAAATAATTTTGCAACATTCCTTTCTTCTCGTTTCAATAAAGACTGAATAAAAACACGTTTGGATGAGCTATTCTCACACGAGTACGTCCACATTTCGTTGTTTTTTCTCAACTTTATTTTTTACAGTTTGTAGGGTTCACACAGTATGGGAAAGGTGCCGTTGTCAACAACTAATGAGGAAGACTATCAGACCAAACTGACTCTCAGGGTACTCCCAGCTGAGAAGTCATCCAATTTATATAGAAAGTCCCCAAACAACAGATACCATCCACAGTGTAGATGTTCTCCTACACAACATGTGCGCGATGCAAAAGTTTGATGGGCTGAAAAGAGGGTGTAATAAAGAGCTTCTTCCTTCCACATTGTGAATGAGCTAATAAATATCTTCAATCAAACCCATTTAAAAAGCCTCAGACTCAGACTGCTAACAATTATTGCCAAATGACTCCTCACGAGACACTATTTATTTGTGGAGTGCATATCTTCATATCTCTGTCTAATGATCAGACTCACAGTGAGGAGAACAGTAACCTCTCGATGACTGTCAAAGCTTTTCTCTGCCTCTCTCCATCCATTACTGCTGAATGACAGACTGAGAGCTACCTCAAGCAATGACTTTTCACTGAAACAATGGCCCGGACGTCTGTTTAATTTGCAGTTGAAGGGCATTAAGATAATAAATTCATTTAGTAAATCTCACCAACAAAAGCCTGGCCATCTCTGCTTGACTGCTTCGAGAGAGACCGGGTGCCTTGTCTTGGCTGAGGCACAGCCTGTCTCTTTTTTATGGACTTAATTATTAGTTTTTAACCTAGTTATTATTCAAATGATCCTATTTAGGGGCTTCAAGGTGTTATATTAATATTTTCGTTTTTGTTTTTTACTCTGACTGTTCATTAATGGCGATCCCTGAGTGTCTAATTATGGACATTGGAAACGAGGGAGGAACTTTGTTGTTCAGGAGCGACGCAGCGGACGAATCGAGGGACCAGAGCCAGAGCTGAACTCTATCTCCACACAGTTAGCTACAGTGAACAGCTTGACACTGCGACACAGTCAGCTAACAAGTCCAGACAGCATGGCATTCTGGGAAATAAAAGTTTTTTGTTGTTGTTTCTGCCTCAGTTGCCTATCGGTTTTCATTAAAACATGCAGGGATCAAAAGCCTTTTTAGAAAAGAAACACAAAAAGTTATATATTTTGTTCAGCTCTAAAATGTCTTTATACTGTAAAAAATAAAAGTATGCAGCTGTTACTTAAGGAGGCTTTTCTACCTGACAATTAAAAAAACTGTGTAAGGTAATGCAGGTTTTTTCCGGTCATAAAAATATATATTTTAGATATGAACATAGTTCATAGAAGTACATATTTAGCAGTGTAAGCTTAGACATTTAGACATATTAAATCAGACATTTAACCAACACAAACAAGTTTGCTTGTTAAATGTTTAAGTTTAAAGTGAAAAAAGATCAAGAAATACATTTTAGGTTACCTAAAAAACAACGAAACAGAAGTCTTGTCTACAGTATTTGTGCTGCGTGCTGTCAGAGGCTTACACATGCCTAGTCAGCGTTTTCAACAAACGGCAGGTGAGTCAAAAGAGTCTTGTATAAACTAATTCTCTGGAGAACTAAAACGGCCGGATACAGGTGCAGCAAACGGATTTATCCTTAGAGAGAGAAAGTACAAAAGAACAGAACAACAGAACAGCTCCATCTTATAGATGCAAACTTTTTCCTTAAAGTGACCAAAGGAGCAGAAACAACACCAGAACAACGAAAACAAAGCAGCGACGGCTAAAATGACAATTAACGAATGCTGACATCCAGACCCTGGGAAAAAGCGAAAAAAACGATAACGCATCTTTAAATATTGTGATTTGACTTTGAACAAAGTGACTTTTGAAGTGAAAGGAGCCATTTCCCCCGTTTTCATTTGTCCCCCCTATATTTTAATGCTCCCCCGCTCTATCATGCAAATCCCCATTCAAATTATTCGAGTATTAGAGCCCTCAGCACTAATGTCACAGAGACAAAATGAGATGGGGGACTTAAGCACCTAACGAACAATGAAATTTCAAAGCCCTGGGACAGGACAATTAAGCAGCAGGCTTAGCCAATGATGAAAATTTATTGCTATCTAATACATATTTCTATTTTCTGAACACTAACCAATTTGAATGTGATTAAGGAGGGGAGGGGGGGTCTGTTCATTAAAGAACAGCAGCTACAGAGGTCTATATTGGAGTGTCTTTTGATGTTAAATTACAAATATGCACATGAAATCTTATTTATTGTCTTTTTTTGGCCGGGCATTGTTTCTCTCGGTGCCTCTTAAATGGCTTTTTAACCCCGTTCGCGCCGATTCAATGGAGAAGTGTTAATGAGAGAATCTGAAGAGGAGACGCTTGTGGAGGTCTGGGACTGGGAAATGTTGCGTTATCGTTTTTTATTCTGTTTTCCTTTCATCTAAATGAAATTGGTCCTTTATTGTTCATCCACTGGCCTTTCTGCTGTTATCAAAACTCCAGGCTTTGACATGAGCAGGGCCCTCAGTAGGGCACAAGAACCGGGGGTGTCTGGGAACAACCTTTGTGTTCAACTCAAGTCAGATATTCAGACTGATCCTGACGTGGACATTTACCTCTTCATTCTTCCACTGCACAAAGCCAGCTAACAATGTTAGGTTGTATGAACGTTTCCTTAATGTTTTAATTAAGTAACAAAAAATGTTAAACGTAACTTTAAATGTTCTAGGAAAACGTCCAGTGTTCTAGATGTTGTATTAACATTACTGTTTGGTTATAAGAATGCTATTCAAACATTCATTAATTCTGTAATGTTTTTAAAATAATCCACTAACAATTTACCAATAACATTTTTGATATAAATATATAATGTTAAAAAACTTTCTACTAATGTTACTGCAAGAAAAGAGAAGTTTTCACTAAAATTTTTCAGAGAACGTCAGTCACGCTCCCTGTCAGCTGGGTAAGACCTGCGATTCACTCCTCACGTGTGTGTTTTGACATAAATATCATGAAATGTCATTTAAAGAGCAGAGAACAATGACAGTGGCTCAAAATGGACCCTGTTAAGGGTGCGCTACAGAGCGTCCGACAAAAGCGTACCAACGTTAATTGCACACTTCTGATAATAGACACTCAATATCAGCACTAACCATTTAGCTGGAGAAACCGTGATGGCCGAATCAATGCCTGAGCTGTCAGATTCAGCACCAGCGAGGACGTGAGAGAAGACGAACTACCCTAAGATGTCTTCAGACACGAACGAGTGACAGAAGTGTTAGAGAAAGAAAACGAAGCGGAGACGGGGAAAATGAGAAATTTGGTATGGAACGCAGGAATTCTGGGAACGAAGGAACAACGAGGTCTTTGTTATTTACCCGGCCGTTAAAAAAAGAGCCCTAATTTTCAGTGCTACAGAGAGGGCCGATGCGTGCACACATCTCCCTCTCTCACTGCTGAGGGTATGTGTCGATTAATTCCCTTTAATAAATGCAGTCTCAGGCACAGTTTAACAGGGATAAAGGACATTTTCATTAACTTTCTTTATATTTAATGTTCAATTAGTCCTGGGTATAACTGGACAGTAATAAGATGGAAATATGGGCTGGAATTAATGTTCCTGCAGGAATAGAACCCTTGATTGGTTTTCACCCCATGGTGCTGCTGAACCCTCGGTCCATGCTGGGCATGATTGCCTGAATTAAAATGCACAAGTATGTTTACCGATGCATACATGTATTTACATGCATACAAATGTATGAAGAAAGGATGTACATATAATTTAGTAATGCTGATTGAGGTTTGCAGTTTGATTCGATTTTGAAGCGGAGATAAATGCATGCAGCCATGCAGTAAAGATGCACGAAAAGCGTTTATTTACTAATACAAATATTTATTTGTGTTTGTATTAGTAAATTAATTCAGCGTTGTGTGAATATCAGCTATAAACATGCCGTTAAGAAATGAATGTTTTGCTTTGTTATGTAAAGGGTCACACATACGTATTGGATTGCACTAAAGTTGCAATTAAAACCTTTGAGAAATACCTGCATTGATAAAAATGGTCTAATCCCCATCTGTCACAAATATAGACAAACACTATCAGACTAAATTAATACCACGTAACAGTTTCTGTTTTGTGTTATTGTCTGTCACTCTTACTGAAGACATTCACAGCGCAGACTGGAAAAAGCAAGTGAACCCAGGTAATTCCAAAGGATTCACAAATTGTTTCTGGCAACTGTATGTCCCTGTGGTGCAACATAATTTGCCCTGTTATCTGTTGTCACGCCTGCGATTCTTTACGGGATGTGTCGTGTCTCAAGGCCTTAACGTTCCGCTTTACACTGCGTTCTTGAAACCCTTTAAGATATCAATTTCACAGAGATTGTACGTAGAATGGCAACGAATACGACATGCTTTCATGCTAAACAGGAAAATATAATGTCAGAAAGTGTTGCCAGGGGATTTCTGCAGCTTCATTGTTTTTGATGTGCAGTAATGGCGATTATTGGACTATATTTAAAGTGTAAATTGAAATGGAATGAAGGATTCATTGCTATGGATGCACACAGACACACACACACACACCATGACTATGTGCAGGAGCACACAGGGAGCTTGTGCGAGCAGCACGTCCAGCCGCCTCTCCTCTGAGAGCACAGCCAGGCACGCAAAGCCATATCCTCTCGGATGTCTCCTCAGCCCGGCCGCCAGAGTTTAAGAGTCATGAAAGCCAAAGGAAAAGTCCGGCTTAGGGAACATATGAAGAAAGACCTACCGGAGAGAGAAGGAGAGAGAGAGGGTGGAGGGAGGGCACCAAAAACACATGGAAAGAAATGCAGGCCAAAGGAAGCACGACCCCGAGCATTCACTTAAGTTTCTGGCTTGTGGAAAAGCATTGAGACTGAGGATCTGAATCCCTCCCTGTGTCTGGAAGAAGGGCCGGGAGGTGGAGGGGTGGACGGGGAATCCCGCCGCAGCCACTGAGAGAACCTGTTTTCTGGGAGAGGAAACGAGAGGGAGAGAGCTGGCCAGGGTCCAAAGACAATGACCTCATCGCTGTGTGCCATCATGAGTGGAGGGCATGGCCACTTCAGCAACACACAGACAGACTCAGACACGCACACACTTTGAAACCCAAAACCCCTGTGTTTACACCCACTCGAGGTCACGGCAGGGCAGGCAAAGTCCAGCTAAAACTTGTCAAGTGAAAGGTGCATTTGTGTATCACAAGGGTGTCATGCACCTATTTATTTATTTTGTAACGGGGGCACCAATAGCAGTCCTGGTTCACTTTATGCTCTGTGTGAGACACACACAATGACACTAGACATACGTTTTTGTGTGGTGTCAAAGGTGACTCAGGTTCAAGTCCAGATCTAGCATAGTGTTGCAAACACATAGGACATACTACAAAAAACCAAACATTTGGTTCATACATTATATCCCTGGTGCTCATTGGCAAAAGCAATAACTTTTAAAGAGTGTAAGTGGTATAAGGGGTATCCTTTTTGCGAGAGGACGCAGGAATTGTGACCTCCTAAAATGGCCTTGGGGAGCACTGTAAATCCATGCTGTTGTCATGCGTCACTGTGCCAACAAAGCGCAAGTGTTCCCCGGGTTTCATCCGACACACACAGGCATTCAGCAGTAAACCGAACCGGAGCCATAAATATCTCTAATTGAAGAGGCATGCATTGGCAATGGTGGGAGGAACAGTGGAAAAAAATAAGGATTTACCTCTTTAAAGGCACCATATCCTCACTCCGGATGAGTGATGTCGCTATTTAGCGCGTAATTTCGCCTAGCCAGACGAGTGGCCATCTTTAATGTGATTATTAAGGGAAATGAGTGCGTCAGATCAGATAGGGCCGGCGTTTTAATTTGCCTCCCATTTTGTCTGTTAGCGAGGCGCAAGGCTTCCTCGGGGAGCCAGACGGTGATAAAGAACTTCAGAGTAAATAGGCAATCCCTCTCCTCCAGCGGAGCAGATGAATAACAAATGCATAACAATGTGCATTTCCCTCTACACAGCTTTAAGAAGGGACGACAACTGAAAACTGCCATCGTTAAAATGCACCGTATAAACTGCCTGCGATAATAAATCACTTCCAGGAAACTTACATTTATGGAGTTTAAATGTACAAAAACAGCCACATAATTCTCCTCTGCAGTCGTAATATAACAACAAAAGTGAAATATGAATTCGTATTACCATATGATTCTGTGAGAAACAAGAAACTGATAAACAAACAAATAAACACTAATTACAACCATAATAAAAGTTAAGCGTTTTAAAATTCAAAACAATTCGGTGTACTTTGATTAAGTGAACGCTGGGCGGGGGTTACATCTGATTATCATCACGAAAGATTTGTTCGGGGGATTGTATTACAGTAATTAAAAACAAATAATTTGTGAGAATATTTAATACCGCAAAGTTCCGAGCCACAATTCAATAATTACCTCCTCAACTTTGTGGCTTAAGATTTTGTGCGCAAAGCTCCAATATCCGTGATTATAGGGCTAATTTGTGTGAAATGCCCACTGAAGTCTGAGAAGCCCATAGTGATATTATCAGTTTTACAATTAACTAACAATAACAGATAACCTTGAAATCCTCCTACACTCACGGGCGCAGTAATCGGCCTCCAGTCGTGCCCAGTATTGTCTATGGATGAGAATGTACTGCAGAGATTTCACTGCAATTAAAATGCATACAATGCCATTTAGAGCAGAACAAGATGTTTTTGTTTGACTGCTTCTGGGTAATTCCCCCCCCCC
>JAZGTJ010000076.1:94035-204227 GCA_036877575.1 Botia almorhae
TCCCCAGGTTTTTCTATTTTTTTTACAGAGACAGGCAGGACTTGGGTGGGAGGGAGAAGGTTGGATTGTAGAAAAGTGGAATGGATTTCTTGATTAAAAATGGCCCTTTTCCCCTCTTCTCTTCGCTTGCAGGCACAGGAACATAGACACACAGGAAGCATGCCGTGAATCCATATGCCCTAATATAAAGTGTTGCATCATTGTTAATTCTGTTCATTAGTCTCTTCCTAGATGGAGGATTTAATTTGTGGTTGTCTTTTAGAGAGCCGGCAAACCAAATTGAATTTGCAGCCACCTCTCCACACAGACGTCTGTGTTGTCAACCTCTCCTCAATTCATTTTTTTGAGTCGCTCAATAAATCAACTGAGATTACAAACGGAGTTAAAGATAGGTAATTAAATAGGGACCCTTCAGTTGCTCCCTTATGCTTTCTCTCTCTCTCTCTCTCTCGCTTGTAAATGCAAGCTTGTGCAGATACAGAGTATTTTATTCACTACTGCAAGATAAAAGTGACTTTATAAGAAAATTAAAAAGCACATCAACTCTATTCTGGTCAAACTTCAACTTGCTGTACGCATTGTTTACGATCTGCCCCCACGGAATTCCTGTATAAAAATACAGGAAACTAATTGGTTCAATTTGCTGAAGATTTCCATATCAAATACAGCCTAATGCCTAATACAGTACACCGAAATCATACATTTAAAATAATGTGACATCTGATATGAAAATCTGAATTAGCACACATGTCCTTAAATCCACTTTGAGTCACTTTGGATTTAACGTTCTGCTAAATGACTAAACGTAATGCAATGTAAATGTAAACAAACGCCTTTACAGTAGAAACATGTGGTATCATTGACTCCAACCTTAGCTGTCAGTCTGCCATATCACCTCATTCCCATCATAATTAAACCAATAGTCGGTTTCAATTAGCCCTCACTTTTTTCCTCCACATGCCTTTATAGAAAAATTAATTAGTCAATTAGCCAATTAACATCTGAACAGGGCTTTGTGTTAACAAGCCTTTTACAAGCAGTGGTAACCCTTCAGTAATGACACTGAGCCTGCTGGCATCCAGGGACTCCTATAGGGAACACACACTCCCCACTGCTTGCGTAGTGACAGCTTGGCTTTCCATCTGGCCCCCATTACGGAGCGCGCTAGCATTAGCGGAGGAACGCTCAAACCAAAACAAATACAAAATAATCGCTGTTTGTTTTCCACGCGCGGCATATTTATGCACATCTTCCAGCCAATGACTGGCCCTCTTGTACAGCTGCAATAATTTGGCTGGTGCTTTCCTGCCACTAGTATAAATAAAGCTGATAGATTCAAGTAATGGCTCCCGGTTCAAATAAACAGACACAGGCCCTTGTGATTTGTCTTTCCCTCTGCTTTAAATCATATTTGTGTATGCGATACATTTCCTCATTCTGCTGCCGTGCGTGCGTGTGCGACGAGAGGTTCGAGAGACAGAACGTATGCGTGCGTCTGCCTGTTAATGTCGTCAACATATTTGAACTAAGTAAATGGTACATACCTCGTGTCTAACTCAGACACAACAATTCTGGGGGAAGAAGGGAAGGGTCTGGGGGGAACAGAGGGGAAGAATGGGGTGGATCAAGATGGGTGTAGCTAAGGAGGTCCAACAACTGTCATAGAGTGGACCAAGATGGATCTTTCATTTGAGGATTGAGTACAATTTACAACATCCCAGTGGTCCTCCCCTGATAGCAAGTAGCCGCTTGCACTCTATTCAGAAGAAAAAAGCCAAGGGCTTCTTGAGAATGTTTATTTTCCCATCTCATTCCTCTAAACAATCCCTTAAAAGGGAGAGCAGCTGTTTATAGGTTGTTTGTAGACCAAACATTGTTTTTCTGCTCCACATTTTTTCCATGGTAACTTACACCAAATCCAAACAAGCAGAGGCAAGTGCTTTTAATGAACAAGTGTCACTATCATTCAGACTGACACATAGACACATTTTCACACAGAGACCTCATGCGCCTTCAGCACTGAACTCCGTGCGCTAAACAAGTTCAATATTTGGATTGGGGGGTGTTTTTTACTAATAAAAAGGCAGAAGAAAATGACATTGCTGAGAGGCTGCACTTTCAGGATATAAGTTTCAACTCAAATATTGCTCTTAAAAGTCTTTAGGAAAAATAGAAAAAAAAGACAGTATACAGTACAGTATAGAGATTATGCAATGCATGGGCTTTGGGATATGAGCACGGTTTGAGACTATGTTGACAGCTCATGTAGAGGAGACGTGTATAAGACTATAAAGCTCCATTTAATCTTATTGCTATCTATAAAAAACAATTAAGATATTGAAGGGATCTCGTTGTGATTTATCCTTCCTATGGGAATAATTGTCCTACTTTTTCCATGGAAAACAATGAAAGAGAAACCCAATGGAGATTCGTTAAATAAGAGACGGATAAGGTATGTAAGAAGAACAGAAAATGGCCCTGCAGTATTGCAGCCAGAGGTGGTCAGAGCAACAGCACTTCCTTTGGCAAAGAACTCCGCTTCCAAACATTCTACCACCTCGCATTGCTCTAAATTAAAGCTTTGTGCCTCTGTATTTCTCAAGCTCGATTCTTCAGACTCAGAACGGAAAACACATATCTGCTTTCTCTCCTCTGTGCCGCAGCGATTTAGAAATTCTGTGTAAACAGGCTTCATGTTTTCACCTTACATGGACATGCGGTGCACAGCATGTTGGTGTGTTATGCATGTGGGGTAAATAGATTCGCGCAATTACCCTCATTATTAACCCATTCTGACAGACACATGTGTCCATAGCAGGGCTGCGGCGAACAACGACTCAATTCCAGTCTGTTAAATGTTAGTACTGCACCTTTAAGATAAAAGGCCGCATATAAACAAAACTCTGGGAAAGGTTTTTAACGGTCCAGATTTTGACAGCGCTAGCATTATACAGACTGTTTTATGTAACCAGCATCTTCAGGAAACAGATCTTTGTGAGTAAAGTGAGTGTGAAGTGGATTTGTTCTACAGGAGATATCTGAAAGGAACATCTAACTGTCCAGAAGAACATTTTATTTTATTAATGTCTCTGACGTTGCAGGCCTGACAAAACAGAGTCGAGATTTCTTGTGAAAGTCTAGAGGAGACACACGTGAGACTATTGGGGTCGTTTCTCATGTGAGAACAGAAATCAGGACATAGCAAGACATTTAAGTCTCTATATGCTCTTCGTTTACTGTCATTTCATTGCTCTCGAGGAGACACAATTGAGATGTATTAAATCAATCTGTGACATGAATGTCTATGCTGTAAAAAAAAGTGGTCAAAGTTTTTGCCTTCTCACGTATAATAAAAAGTATGAGTGTGTTGCTAAAGCACTTAATATCTGTTCTAGTTTTCTCAAAAGTGAAGTTCTGATGCAAGCGCATAACAAATGTTACTTTTTAAACTCATTGCGCACTGCAAAACTTCAAATTCACGGCAAGCCGTCGTTTTAAACCATTAAATTAAAATGTATATCTTCTATATGAACGCGATAATCAAAGCCAAAGGAACACTCACGTCCAGCTTGTAATTTGAAGTGATTGTACGACCTAATAAGCCAGCGTAATATTGAACACTTCCACTTTTTTAACAGCGTAGGGAAATCTTCCAAGTCTCTTTTAATTAATTTCCATCATTCTCTCTCCCTGACACTAAAGGCACTATGGACACAGATTAGTGTGGATGTCCATGAAAAATGAACAGGTTTATCTTTTAACTCGGACAACCCCGGGCCTTGTGATATATGCCACTTTTTCTGCTTTCATTTTCTTTCCGACTCTTTACTTATTGGAGCACAGGGAGGAAGGCTAGTAAAATGGAGCTGTGATTAGGTTGATATATTCCAGATAATAATAACAGAATGGCTATTACGCACTGGCGTTAGCAGACAGAGTTTCCTGGTCCTCGGTGAGGAGCTTCCAGAGGAAGGAGCGTGTGTAGTGTCAGAGCTGAACGTCTACAGAAGAAGTGTCCTGTATGAGAGGACATGGAAGGGAAGCTGGCAGACGGCCGATCTTATGCTGAGGATCGACAAACGCTCCGTAAGACCTTAAGGTCAGAACAGCTCTGCACTTTTGTGTTCTAGTTTGACAAGAGTTATTTACAAATATATGACAAGCAAATTTTATGATCAATTATATAGTGTCAAATTAATCAAATTAGAAAACGTAAAAGCAGGTGAACAGAAATGCAAGCTCCTGCGAAAAACTGTCCATATAAACATGCAAGCATAAAACTAGCATTAAAAAAAATGAAGAAAATGCTGTTTAAAATGGACCTCAATGCATTTTGCAGACACTTTATCCAAAGAGATTTTAATGCATAGAGAGGTATAATTTAAATTCTGAATTATAATTTTTGAATTATTTCCTGAGAAGCCGACCCATGATCCTGACACTGCTGGTTTCCACTAAGCTTCAGAAACACCTGTCCAAAATAGTTTTAGATGCCGATGATAAACAAGCATGTCAGGCCATGTCACATCTTCAATGCCAAAACAACAACAGAAATGCAATTTACCAGCTTAACAACGGAACGAAAACTGGGCAAAATATCATATTAGCTATAGCCATACTACTAAGTGCCAGATGAATTTGTTTTCAAAAAATGGTTTTGATTAAACACACTGTCTATTCCCATCCAATCAATTTCTTATAGATAAATCAAGTCCCACCTTATGCTGACTATGTCGCTTGTTGTCATTCTCAGTCTGTATATTTAAGAAAAGCGCCATAAAAAACAGAGCTTTACATTCAGAGTCTCTGCAACCCTATACAGGATAAGCAGTATAGAAACAGGACGGATGGATCAATATGAACAGCCTCTCTATGAGTCCTGAAGCCATATTAAATATTTCTGAAGTGTGTTTCTATAAGAATTCCTGTTCCCGTTCATGGGCCGAGCAGACATATATTTTTCAATAGGATGCATGTAAGCAAAGGGTCAGACATGCAGTGGGGGCACAGCAGAGGTCAGAAGTGAAGATCCGTGTACTCCATGAGATCATACAGATCCCTTCAGGGCAGATGACTCAGCTGGTGGGGCAGGAAGCCTAGTAACCTGCAGCGCCAGGGTCAGTCACACCGCCTGAGGGAAGAGGCCACCTGCTGGCAGGGTACAAAATGGCTGTGACCCCAGCAGCCATACGAGGTCAAGTCAAGTGTCTCCGTGTGAGGCGCAACCAGAAAACAGCACAAGACAGAAAGAAAAGTCAGAGCTCTGAATCAGGCCATGGAAAAGAACTCTGAACTTTTGGGGCCCACCTATTACTTCCACGAGTCTGTTTTTGAAAATCAAGCCTCGTATGGGAAGGATAGAGGGAGCTGTTTCCCCACATGAGCATGTAATATATCCTTTAATATGATTCATCAAGTTCCTCAAGCCCTGCTTTCTTTGTCCCACCACTAAAGAGCTTCGAATTACACCGGGAGCAATTTTCCGAAAGAGTGCACGTTTAAAATCTCCTGCATTTTCTAAATTGAATAATTGATCATTGCTCTCCGCAGAGTTCTGGAGAAAGGCTTATGTATAGACAGGGAGCCCAAAACTCACATGTTCTGTTCCAAAACTTAGTGAGCTGCCTTCACAGGCAGCGTTTTAAGGCATCATAGGAACGCTTCCAAAGACTTAGGCATCTTTATAATGCTGCCTTATTAGTTACCAAAGGTTTGACTAAATTATACAGTAAGGCAGTGTTAAATACATCCTTCTTGGAGAAGTTAATATAAAGATCAATAAATGTGTATTTATTACTCATCTGTGTCCTATAAATATCTGTCCTTAAAGCTGCAACTTTTTGGTTAGAAATAAACTCAGTTTAGCAAATGATAAACTTATAATAGTGATTTATAATTTTAGCTGCCAGGTCCATTTTCAGGGAATAGCAGCTTGATTTTGTTTGAATGAAAAGTATGTAAAGTAACCTGCAATTTTATGTTTCAAACAGAGATGGCGGTAGAGAGGCGAAAGTTACAGATTGCAGTTTTAATGCCCTTTTGAAATAAAACTATGAATTTACTACCTTTTTTATAGCAGTTTGGTTAGCATTTGTATTACAATACAGTTCTTCTACTACAAATATCATGGTTAAAATATGCTTATTGGCGTGAAACAATATATGTTGTCAGTACAGTAACTGTGGTTACTCTAGTAAAACAATAGTTTATTTTTATAAGGGTAGAGTAACATTTAAAGTCATGTTAATGGCAAACGTCCCATGCCAAGCGCTATATCCATCATTCTTTAAAGTTTCAGCCTATGTATAGCATCCAAAGTCAGTCATTTGCGAGGCTTGCTGACAGTCAGGACGATTCCTTGGACTGCAGCTGACTCTGTAAGCATCACCAGTTTTTGGAACAGAGCTACAGTAACATGGGCTGCTGGGACTTTTTCCTGAATAGCTGACATTCTATCAGACAGAATAGATGTGTACGGAGACTTCCATTGTTTTGTCTCTCTCTCTTATTCTCATTTGATGGTTTCAACAGATTCTGGCATCAGAGAAAGACTGACAGTTGACATTCTCCTTCCTTTTACAATCCTTCCCGAACCGTTCTCTCTTCCTGCAGATCAGCAGGCACAACTGTCAGGGGAAAAGGAAGCAGGAGGGAAAAATGGAAAGATGGAAGTGTCAGGGGGAGTGACGTGGCATACGGGCTCCTCTCGTGCAGCGTTATATATCTGATTTCTGGGTAAAAGAAGCAAACGCACGACCAGCACACAGGTAGAGCTGCTGACAGATTCACGGCGACTCGGATGAGACAAGCTTTTACGCTATTGTGTTAACAATGACAGCTGTTATCACTGCTACTATCTGTGTTGTCTTCCGTACAGCATTTCGCTGTTTATTTCCTGTGCGCCGATGTTTATTTCAACTTTATCAAGGTCAGACTCGACACAGGACTGTGGTGAAGACAAAACGCTCTTTATATCACCTGCTGGGCCTGTCAGTGAAGATAGAGATGCAGAAAAGTGTCTCTCTCTCTTCTGTCGTCTTTCCTCTTTTTCTCAATCACTTTCTCACTCAGTATTCTATTTTTATTCACACAAGCACAGAATTTCCATGGTTGGAAACGCTGCAATTGTAATCGAATTTGTCCATGTGGAAAAACAATACATACAAGAAAAATACTTAATGTCTGGTATTTTGTATACATGTCAGATCGCATGAGTGTTAAAGTTAAATTGGGGCCATTTGTGTTTTGTGTTCAAGAGACGGAAGAAGGGATTCATACAGCCATAAAGATTGCTCTCACAACCCACAGTTATTCCGAGTAAAGAGGGATGTGGACTTGGATTTATTTAGTACTTATCAAAGCAAAGGAATATTTTTAAATGGATATTCATATTTGCTGTGCTGTTTAAAGTAAAGCTAAATTAAATTAGACGATTGCTGTTTTAGAAATAGTTCACCCAAATATTCTGTCATTATTTACTTAAACCTCGTGTCATTCCAAACCCAAATGGTGATTTTTTCCACACAAAAGGAGAAGCTTTTTTCCACTTAACATTTTTTTTTCATAGTGATGCTTTCAAGTAAAAAAAAAGTACTTTTTATGACTTGTGTACTATATCCCATGGTTTATAAGTCATGTGACAGCTTTGTGTGTTGAACGGAGCAACATTACATTGTCATTATTGTCATTATGTCAAAATGTCATTCACTGATAAACCTCACAGCAAATGCATGGCTTCAGAACACTTGATATAGAGCACAGAAGTACGTGTGACTACAAGTATGGAGTTCTTTAATGGTACGTTTATGTTGTTGGTATTATTGGGAGCAGTAAGTGTATGAAATAGGGCCACATGCTGAAAATATTCTTCTAAATCTTGCCTTTGTGCAGCACAGCAGCATACGGAACAGGTGGAACAACACAGAGATTAAATTAATTAATTTCGCTAGCTAAGCGTGTGTAATGTAAAAGATGAACTGTACCTGACAATATATTTAGAACACAGAGACAGGACTATTGAGAAATATTGGACTATTTAATTACTCCTAATAGAGATTAGGCTTTTGTAGTGATAACTTTGTCTCTTTAAAACTGCATGAATTGTGGACACGCGGTTCTACTGATGGTATTAGCCAGCATAAAGACTGAGTCTTAGCAATAAATGAAGAGAAAAAAGAACTCTGCCTGTGGCTGTCTGTTCATATTTGTCTATGTGACAAAAAATGACGGACTTAAACTCTGTCTCGGTTTCAAGTGCGAGTAAGTGGAGAACTAATTTTACCCACATGTTTTTACATTCGAGCTGAGATGCACGTCTGAGGTAGTTAAGAAAGAAACTGTGCAGATCTCGCGTCTGCAAACGATATATTAATTCATTTTCATTTAATTTTCCCCACTTTTTTCATACTGAACACACAATCAAAACCGAACCGATGAATGACTAAAATGACAGTGGAGTCAGATATAAGCACACGCTTAAGTGAATATCTGAACATTTTGTTCTACATTTTGTTCTGTGTTTATACATGGATTTGTACAGTATTTATGCTCCTGAACTGGACGCTTGTGCTGCTGGGCCTTTAGTGCAGTGTAAACAGACCAAATGTAAAAAGTTCATTTGCCGTTTCTGTTCCGTCTTCTGTTCTGTGGATTTTCAATCGAGCAGATTTGACTAAAACCACGACACATTTCGAAGATGACTAATATCACATTCAAGTCAGCTAAGACTTAAACGCAACAATTGTCTGGACGGCCCAGTGCTATAGAAACGCTAAAGTTCTAATTACCTCTTTCCCTGATAAGTGCTGTAAATCATTGCTGTAAGAGCAGGGGTAATAATAGCAATAATGAAAGTCTAGTTCATCTCAAGTATCAGATAATGCCAGCAGCGTCTCATATTCTGAAGCTGTGATTTCAGACTGTGTTGGAAATGGCATGAGGTGCATTGACAAAAATGGAGCCACACATCTGAAGCAGGAGAACTGTGTTGTATGTAATATATGTTGTGTTATCGAGTTGGAACACAAAAATGACATTACTTGTGTCGCTGTAACAAATTCACACAGGATGCGATCGAACCGTGAGCCAGCTGTCATACCCCTGATAAACTCAATAGTTTCTGGACAGGATCGACTCGCAGGGGGAACAATAAGTGCTAAACAGCTAACAGTCCACATTTCATATCCCCAGTGTTGTGATGATTAAACTGTTGATGAAATCTCCCATTCTCTCAGCTCCAGATACACGTGGACACCTTTGATGCAAGACAAATAAATCATTCCTATACTGAGATATGAACTTTAGGAATTGGTATTTATTTATTTTTATTGGTTATAAGTTGATTAAAGCAATATGCTACAAGAGGCTGTGTTATACCAACATTCAATAAATTGTCAAATATTAATGATAAAAAAGAACAAACATTTACTGGCAAGTGATTTTGTGCATAAGCATAACGGTTTATACATTAAAATCGAATATATCAGAGCAATACAACCGTCTTGTGGCTCATCCGATCTGAATTTACAGTCAGAACTATCCCTTCTATAAACCTCAATAATCCTCCTAATTTATTAATACTTAAGGATTATAAAACAATTTATCCATCTGTAAATTTCTGTCACACGGATGTAAAATGTCCTGCAAGAAACATGGTTTTCAATTTACACTTGATTTATCCAATACCGTACGATCCTCAAATGAAATGACAATGTGTGTGAGTCTCTCTCTCATACACACGTGGGTTTATCACAGCATGATGTCTTATGGACTTTTGTGGACAGAGACATTGTTGGCATTATGGGGGTTACACGAGGCCAAAAGCAGCTCCTTTCTTTCCAGTTAACTTCTTCGATTGATCTATTACACGTGGCCATAAACCAGACAGATAAGAAGCTCTCTAGCTTTTTGCTAGATTGCACAGCGCTCTTGTTCTGAGGTTAGTAATAACTTTTCAACATGGGACACGGCAAATGGACATTGGCACGACAGTAGAAGAAAAAGAGATTTATCTATCTAATAGATAAAGTCTCGGACAGAGGAGCGTCATACTGGAGTGAGAGTCGAGTGGAGGGGGAGGGGTCAGGGGGGCTTTATTCCTGGGGAAATGAGAGATCTGGAGTCCGTCGACACCTAGATGGATGAGAGCGTAGTTAGGAATTGATGACCTTCTATCTATCTGTCACATATATTTGTGGAAAAAGAGCTGGATGCCGATTCGAGTCTTTGCTTCACAGGTGTTTTTAATGTTTGTATTTTTTACTGGGGGCAAGTGAAGAAGCTCATTGGACTGAATTGCATCTGCCACATTAAAAAACTACAAATACTGGGTGACCTACAAATGAAAACTTTGTCGTCATTTACGCATGAGGAATGCTGCTCAACCCTGCAGTATTTGTTTTTCCCGTAAAACAATTTTTTATACAATGAAAGTGAATGGCGATTTATAACGTCAACCTCCCAAAGGACAAAAAAATGACCAATAAAATGGAAATTTTACTCACCGTTCAAATCACTTCTCTTCGCTGCGGTCTCGTATAAATAGTTTGAACATCATACTTTGTCTTTTTTGTATGCCATTATAAATCACCGTCCACTTTTATCGTATGAAAAGAACTGCTCGGACATCCTGCCTCGTCTGCTTCTGCGTTTCAAGTTTTGCAACAACATAAGAGTGATGTTCAAAATGTTCATTTTTACGTGAACTGTCCCTTTAAGCTTTCTTTTCCTTTTTCTGTCAGGCATCTCACGGCCATCAAAGTCAAACACTCCAAAAGGGCCTAAATTACGCATGCTGCGCAGGCCCTCTCCCCGGCCTGCGATATGTTTAAGCCAATCCCGTAATAAAAGATGCGGCCATACATATTCATGATAGGAATCTAGTAATTAGTGAACCCCCCCCACACAACACATACACACACGCGCACATTAAACACACACATACACCACTCAACCTCATGCATATTTATTGCTGTGGCCCGGCAAACAAAGACACTGGCAGTTCGGGGCATTCTCCATTAACACAGGCAGTAGTGTGTGATGGTGCTGATAGCAGGGCTGCCACTCATAGTCTGCGTTCGGGGCCCACGCGTCCCCCCCGCGCTGCAGGGAGGGGGGAAGCGAGAGAGGATCGCGTCACTGGTGGCTGCCTTTCCTCTTTGAGTCCCCTAATTTCCACTTTGCTGAAATGCAACCCGGCATCATTATTGCATCAGGATTGAAAGGCGGCTATTGAAAGCCTCTCTGAGATGTCAGGAGCTCTGTGCCGATGGGACACTCCCAAAGGGACAAGCCCTGGAGTCGTACACACATAAATACACTCACACACGCACAAGCACATACAGTACAAAGCAAAACAAACACATATATGGTTTCACACACACATTTATGTCAAGAATACGTTGTCAAGGCATGCATCCATAGACACACAAAGCGCAACCCATACTGTACGTATAACATACGCCTGCCAATTGGTTAAAATTAATTAGGTTAATTACACAGTATGCTAATTAATCACAGATGATCACATATATCAATATTTGATGGGAAAAGCCCCTAAATAATTATTGTGGCAGATGAGTTATTTTTATTTTATTTACCAGACATTTATATTTACTTTAAAGGTCAATATACTGTATATATTTGTCTATGAGGGGCCTACAAGCCAGAGCAGCTAACTTGTTGTTTACCTGTTCAGACAAGTTCTTGTGTTTTTAAACTGTTAGTCTATGTACATATACAGATGAATGACATTTTTTCAATCTTTATATGTTACATTTGCTAGGACAGCATGTAAACAAAACATCAGTTCAACATTTAAAGATCACCATTTAAAGAGACTCGAGACCTCTGAAGTTGGTTCAATTCGGCTGTGCTTTATCTAGCTGTTCTGGAATACAAGCACATGTGTTCTGCACTTTCTGGCTGCTCTTGATAAATGTGGTTTGGACAAACACATTTACATTTAGGTGGCTCAAGCTTGAAGCGATCCAAACTATTTATTACAAAATTGCGTGATTAAAATATACAATTTTTAGCACAATGTTAACTTATTTGATTAAATTAACACATGTCCTTCTGTTGCATCCCAGTTGTCTACACTGCAAGCACTGGTGCACAGGCACGGCTAGTGACACTCTCCCTATTTGAAATGCGTTCAAGATTAAGGCGAATTCAGCTCTTCCTTAAGAGGAAATATGTAATAATCCGGACATGAGAGCTATTAGACAGTCAATCTGCTTGAAGCTCATCCGTGCGTTCAGGCTGGCCTGTGGCTCGAGGTGACATCATTATCAAAGGGCTCATAGATCTTCTGCCGCTCTCAATAGGTCGCGCATCTCTCTGAGCAGGCAGGGCCACGCATACACGCGCGCAAACAAAAGCGTGATGGCGTATCTCTCTGCTCGTGAAAGCGTTGGTGCTGACACGAATATACAAAGCAGTGCGCGTGGAAGGTAAATCGCAGAGGACCATTCATTTCGCAAAGAAAAGGCGAAAAATAAACACAGATTGATTGCATATATTGAATATTTTTGGGTGTGCGCGAACTTGCGTTTATAATCGTGACAGTAGTAAAAGGAGTTCTATTGTGACCTCGGGGTCGATTTATAAACGCAATACTGGATAATAACTCGCTATCTGCATGCGGTCATTATAGTGCAGCTTTTCAAAAACAAGGTCAAGACCGCCTCCGCAGGTGCGCGCGTGGTGCATGCAGGGACAGCCCCCGCGGGCCGCTTAGTGTAACTGCCTTTGATTGACCGACTGTGTGATCTGAATGGCCGTTTATAAATGTCCGTGCTCTTTTGCGAGCGTTCCTATTAACTACAGCTAAGAGACAAAGAGTTTGTGTGTCGAGGAGAAACGCTGAAAGCGTTAAAATGCTTTTTGACTTTGAAAACGTTTAGCCAGCTCTGGTCACCAAAAGCACAAATGACTAAAGGAGACACTTATACTTGCATAGCGTCTAATCCTTCAGAAGGACAGAGATGTGGAGGAGAGAGACAGAGGGCAGAGTAGATAAAAAGCAGGGGGGTACACTTGCGCTAGTGAATTATAGCTGGGTTCTGTTAGATGGATTGCTCCCCTGAGCATTTTTAAAATTTCAGTGGGTTCCACGATCCAGCACCTGTTCATTCCTTCATAGATATTATGCATCCAAAAGATGACATGGTCAAATCTGAGACTTAAGGTGAAAGGTGCACATTAGCGCACACTGTTCCCAATTTAATTTTGTTTTACAATCTCAATTGACAAATCTCAATTTCATCTGCTGTTCATTTGTATGATGAAACAAACAATTCAAGAAGACGCGAAGTAAACAATATCAAGTACCATCAGTTGCCATAGAAATGACTGCGTCAGCACATTACCGAGACTCTTGGTAATGCTGACAAATACTGAGAGGAGCTGTCATTAACAACAGACAGCAGGAAAGATTCTGCGCTTCTGAATGCTCTTTACACTACACAGTGAATCCCACAGTTCACTACATGGGCTAAAGTAAGCCAAAATGAATGTGTCTGGACATTTCTGCAGACACTTCTATTCTAGTGGTGTCACGGTATTGACAATAACGTGATATTAATAACAATGTTAAAAATACATGTATGATAATTCAGCAACAGTATCTGGTTAATATTTTAACATAGCCGTAGTTTTGCACCCATTTAACATTTTGCAATGGTGGCTCCCTACACTCATTTTGAATGTGAATCATTTGCCAATAATTAAAAAACACTAAATAAACAGCATTTTGTTCTTTTAGCTGCAATAACCGTGTAGTGAAAATCTAAAACAGTAACAGCCCTATTCTATGCAATTCATGTTTACAAATTATAAAAAACTACTTAAAATCTAATCTGACTGTTCAGATTGAAACGTATTTGTAAAAAACTGGCTGTTTGTTTGGTGTTCAGACTGCAAACAACTAAACAGAATGAAGTGAGATATGCCAAACAATACAGACTTTTGCTGCCTGTCTGAACAGAGCTTTAGTGACCTCTGATCTAGACAAAGAACAGTAAGATTCAGCAGCAAAAAAAAAACCTAGGTAAGAAAAGCCATATCAAAATCTATAATTATGTGGTACTGACAATTCACTGATTTGTGTTCTCAGAATTAAACATGTTATTAGTCCAATATAAGTGGCTACAAATATTTCAGTGTTTGAAAAAGCACAGTAAGGAACATAAAATATAATTACATCTTGTAGAAATTATTTTATAAGCATAAAAGCCACAGCAGAGAGTCGAAACATTTTTCGAACATGTTGTTTCTTGTGTTTCTCCTTCTCTGTGTTGGTATTGTTTAAACAGTCTCCATGGCAAAAACAAACACCAGATATTTTAAACGACTGCGTAATGGAACAGCATCTATAAGAGACAATACAGCACATTTTATTACCAGCAACAGTAACAATAATTAACCAACTTCACCTGCCGCAGCGCCTGCCTAACCTAACGCAACCAAACCCCTACCAAATTAAAACCGGATTACTGTAGCGAAGGGGCGACTTTTCAAAGATTCTCTGATTGCGTGGAGATGTTTCAAATTAATATTTTCTCCAATAAGATGAAGAAAACTGTGGGAGAGTGAATCATCTCGAAATGAATCACGATCGTCGTCTTATTGAATCAAAGCAAAGAGCGATGTGGCTTTTCAGCACGGTATGACAACCCAATGAGTGTTTGTGCGTGTGAACATGTCTTTTATTCTGTGGATGTCACGAACCTCTGATGCTCAACTAGGTGCCACTCGGAGATGTTTGCATGGTGAGATGAGATGAAGAAGACAGGCCCTCGGGTGCTACGTCTCTCTCCTGTCCTAAAGTCAGACCTGAAACCTGTCTGCTCGCAGCACACTGAGACCGGACAGAGTGGGCTTTGAGCTTTAGCAGGATTTAAGACTTCTGAAGGGTAGGGGAGAAGAAAGTGTCAGTTCTTGAATGGCTTTGATGTTCCTTCCACTCAAAACTCTACGATACACAGCTCAAAGACAAAAGTGTGGATAAATAGACAAATGGGATGACTACTCACACACACACACACACACAAAAACACTAACCTCTAAAATATGGTCACAGAACCTGGGCGCCGGTCCAATTTTAATGGGCGGCCCCTGATTAACTGGTGCAGTGGTCAAACCCACTTTAACTAAGTATATTACACGTCTCCATTTAAATGTGTAATTTAACTTACTTCAAATGGATCATTGTGGTCTTTTCATAAAGGTGAGAGCGGAAAAGATTAAACTTTAAGTCATTATGTCTCCATAAAAGAGGATTCTTCCCTGCTCGGAATGAGGTAATATTTTTTTCCAGACGACTCCTGCAAGGAGACACTGGACGCGACGATTGGTTTTCATTCACCTGCAGAGCAGCAAAAAAGGTCCATTGCATAAAGACAATAGAGGCACATTGTAAAGTCAAAGGCTTCCTACCACAGAGAATGAGAAAACTTCCAAAAAATAGGTCACTGGGAGCCATTTCATGTTTCTGTGCGGTAAAGACAAATGGATTTGCTCCTCTGTGTTTTTTTTGGACATAGAGAAATGATGAATACAATTAATTGAACCGTCTGGGTCTCTGTTCTGTTCTGTTTCTCGCCCATCATGTCTCCGACGTTTTCCGTCAGATGCTTTTGTTCAATTTTCCAGTTTTGGTTTCTGCAGTCTAAACATTGTGAGTCTTAATGGGGATAAGTTAACATGTTTGGTTTCAATGAAGAAAAACTGGTTTGAAGTGTATCAAGAAGAGCAGAATCTGGTTTAGATGAGCCGGCAAGATATACGGAACGTAACTCCAGATAGGAGGAACAAACACTCATGTTTGAGCTTAAGATCATTGTTCTCAAGCAGCATCACTTCTGTATTGGTTATGGCAGAGCATCAAATGCAGTCACAGTTTGGTAGCTCTCACAAACACACATTACGCCTCTTGATAATACTGGCTTTTGTCTGATACTCTTCATTTTCGCTTGAGCCGCAGTGCATGGCGTTCTGCAGAAGTTTGTTTACCGTTGTGGTAAGTTAGACTGTTTGTTGAAACAGAGCTGTATAAGATACAGATGAGCTTTTGGAAACAAGCGAGGAGTCTAGAGTCAATACAAGCATATCGACTGTAGGCTAAAATGAGGCTTAATCACAACTCAGACAGCCAAAGGTCACAAGGCCTAGATTATTTCTGACAGCCTAGCAACTGCATAGCAGCATACTAAAAAATATCATAGCAACGACCTGGCAACCATTTAATACACTATGGCAGCAGAAATCATTTCAAATGCACCAGTAAATTCCACTAAACCTCATTTAAATTGCCCAGGATAAATAGTTTAGTATGTTAGCAGGTCAACGCATCAATGTCTACAGAACAAGTTCATATTTCTTAAATAATCTGCAGAGGAATTTAGCCAAAACATACATGATAACAGGATGAAAGAAGCAAATACCTTTTGTTTTACATTATTACATCATGGTGTCTGAGGAATGTCAAGATATAAATCTGAGTTGAGAAATGCTCTTATATCAATAATCCAGGAATCATCAAATAAGCCACTCACACAACTTCTCCTCTGAATGAGGCACAGACAGTAACAGCGAGAGCAAATGTCAAGATTTTGACATTAGTAACAAGGCCTTTTCCTCACACAAAGCAATCCTATTGCTTCAGTATACCACGTTCTTTCAGCTAGCAATTTAAGGTTAACAATTTAATGTTTCCTTAAGTAACAACAACGTTAAAAATGTTATTGTGAATGTTACAGGAATGCACACAATTTCCAGTTTTTTAGATATAATATTACCATTATTAATTTGTTATTAGAGTGCTATTCAAACATTTTATTCCATAACTATATTAAAACATTCCACCAATAAAAAACATTTTTATAGATATGATATTTAACATTATATATGTAACATTATATATAAGTTCTACTAACTTTACAGCAAGAATGTTTAGCCAACATTTTGGGAACGTTCCCTGTTTGCTGGGATGGTGTGCTTTTATCTTGCCTTTTTTTTTGCCATTTTGGAGCAAGACAGAGCTGCTCTCACATGGTTCCATGGTGGACAAGATGTCATTGAAAGAAATTCACCTTTTGTATTCCACAGCGAGGGCGAGTAAAAAAATCATTTTGGGGTGCACTGCTCCTTTAACTCCACCCGCCAATCAGCCCTCTGAACAGTGCTTCACCCTCACATATTCTTCTCAAGTTATCATAGATGTGAGCAACAGGGCCTCCATTTTTCTGTTAATGTCAGTCAAGGAACTATTAAAGCAATGACGGCTCCAAAAGAAAATGAAAGGCTGCCTACGACGACATGTTTGACCTTATATTGTGTGAGAGAGTTCTGCCATGAGTCTCATTATACCTGTGATTACAGTCAATCCCCTTAACTCTGCCTATAGAGGCTACTGTAATTACTCTCACACAGCGTGCAACTCGGAGAAATTACGTTCATAAATACTTTTTTGCACCTTTGACTTTTAGCTTCCAGCCTCTCTTAATTTGCTGACAGGTACTTTCATAATAGAGAGATAGATGTGAAGTCTCGTGGCGTCTTCTTTTAACCTCATTCTGAGAAATCACAAGATCTAAAGAGTGAAGTGACGAGTGGCGTTAAGTAAACAAGATGTTTGTTAACGCTTGATTTGACGGAAGATGCTGTATGGCAGCCGTCGTCCTGTAGCGCTCATGTGGGCGTCAGGGGTTCAAGTACAGCTTGTGACATTTTCCTCTATTCCAAGAACGGTCTTTTACAATCTCACGCAAAAATATAAGCTTCCACAATCGTGAGGAGTATCTTATTAAGAGTTTAAAAGCATTTGCCACTTAAATACATCAGTTAATTACAATAAATGTTAGCATTAAAACTAAACATTGCCAAAAACAGTAATGAAAAGCATGTGTTTTTGTTAGTAACATTTTGACAATAAATAAAATAATTGTTTTATATAGCACATGCATGCACTGGGATCAGATAAATCAGTTAATTATGTTTTTTGCTTATTTTTGCTTATAAATCATTCAATTAATGATACTGCACTAAGAACTGCTTGTAGTTACTCCCCAGCACTGGAGTAAACTGGAGTCGGGTGTGAAATCATGTGGGCTGTACCTGTAGTCGGGCGGCTCCACTGTGCTGTAACGAGCGTCTTTTAATGACTGCACTCCGCTTAAACTCGATAATTGAATGAAGACACGGTCTCCCTTCGCCCTGAGCGAAAGCGCTAAGAAATTAATTTGTAAATACATTTTGGATGCTGAATGCATGTTTTGTCACTTTAATGCCTTCTTTTACTCATTTACCATTGCTGTGTGCCTGCGCACTCACGTTAAAAATGAAATGGAGGAAACTGATAATTATGTGACTTTTTTGTACGAGGGAAAAATGAATAATTAAAATGAATTACTCAACATGCATGAGTAAAAACAGCAACTTTGCACAAATTTCCAAACCAGAGCAGTTGTCTAACTGAAAATGAAAAGACAGAAACGGTCCCCGACCTTCACATTTTCTGTAAGGGGCGACCTGAGGCGATACGAGGGGGGTGGGGGGGGAGATTTGTAAATCTGAGAATGTTTCAGGGATGTAAATAAAAACTAAGCAATAAAAAGACACGGCAACACAAGCTCTGTTGAGACAGCTAGACAAAGAAGTTCTATGCAAATATAATTAAGCTGTAGCCAGAGATATGATAATTAGCTGTTTATTGCAAACTGCGGCGCGATGTCTCGTTACAAAGACTAAATGTAAACAGCATTCTCAAGTCCATGTTGAAAGGGCCGAGATTAAAAAGGAAACACGGAGCGACAGTCTACGAGATGCAAGTGGCTCAATTTATCAAGGTCCTATTGTTGGAAGACTAATTAATTTGTTTGCGTGATTGCTTTTCTATGCTCGTGCCGCTAAAAACAAGGCTGATAACCCCAGTCACCTCAGAAACAGCCTTGAAATCCCAGTGTGGGTAAAGTTTTCATTAAACTGCCGTATTCCCTTCTTCCCTCATTTCTTTTTTTGTAATAGGTTATCACTCAACCGGCCTTCCAAAAGATTCCATTGTGTTAGCGGCCTTATCAGACGCTGACAAAAGCTGGACGCTGACATCACGCGGGCCACAGGAAAAGTCCTGGCCGAGATTTGAATCGCCACATTGTAGAATGAGGTGAACCCTAAACCTTAGTCTCGCACGGTGACTTTTGTTAAACAAGAAATCACCCGTTTTACAGATATGGGAAGAAGAGAGGCAGGAAAAGAGACAGACGACCATTACTCTCACCTGTGAGCGAGCAGAAACAGGAAGTGGCCTTAGAGGAAACTAATCAGGGTTTGGAGGAAATTAAGCTGACTCATAACCTCTGAATACACGAGTATCAAGAATTGTTTATCAAAACGCATGCAAATTAATCAAGACGCATTTCTTTGTCAACCTCGAATACCTAAAGATAAAGATAAGCAATATTAGACTTCACCTTAGGGGATATAACTACATTTACCTTTGTAACATTTTACATTTCAAACTACATTTACATTTCAAACTACATTTGATCAGTATGTGCTCCTTGGGAATTGAACCCACAACCTTTGCGCTGCTAACACAATGCTCTACCAGCTGAGCTGCAGGAACACTGGGTTGTAATTTCCAGATGTTACTGCAAATTAAAGACCTAATAAATTAATTTGTCTTACAGTCTCTCGTTTTGTTAAAAAAACAATGTTAATTAATTGTAGAATCACAATTAAACAGTGATTTAAATATTTGATTAATTTGTGTTTACAGGCTAAAAGCCCCTCCCAGAGGACAATAAGCTCACCTTCGTGTTCCAGTCACAAAGACGATTTATAAACAGTTATTGTTAGCACTATGAAACAGACTACAATGTGAAACAGTCTTACAAAACCTTTGTTTAATCTACTGTAATAGTTTATTTATGTTGTGCCTGTGTGCCATTGTTCATCCTTGCTTGACGTCTTACTCTGAAAAAAGATGATGTGAGGAGGCTAACCCTGGCTTGACAGTTTCTATCAGTCTTGTCCACGGACTAATGCATTGCCTCTGCTTTGTTTGTGCAACAGGTACAGCGTTTCTGCTTGTCTACTTTATGGCATTTCAGTGGAAAAGGAAGAAAGAACTAAATTAGTGTTGTCCCCCCCATGAAGGTAATTACAGCCATTCCGTCGTTAGCATTTTGATGATATTGATTGAAAATGTGAGGAGGTGAGGGATCCTTTCACAGACGACAACAAAGATATAAATCATAATTTGAGTTATTAATATCCGCCGCGCTATTAGTTTGGTGATTTATGGACCTTTACAAAGAGGCTGATTAGCGGGGCGAGGTTGGGTAATCTTCTGAGAGGGTCCTTATTAACACATTATTTTTCCATGAGAATATCAATGAATGCAGCCTTGTCGTTATTGACAGAAGCGAGTTTAGTGATGCAGCGCTCTGCTCCCTTTGTGTATGTGTCTCTCGGCCCGCTCACACAGACGCGCCGTTCGCAAACGCGCACATTCAATCTTATGTTGCCTCCAGAGGTTTCCGACACTAGCGTTTGGGATACGGTCTTTGTTTCTTGCCTATCTGTCTTTTCTTCTCTTTTATTTGTGAGGATTAATGAGTTAAGCAGCCGGTCCCACGCTGACGTTCCTGAGCTGATTTCCTTACAGATTCCTAACTGTTCAGAAGTGGTGGAGGAGAGAATGGTGGTTGTGTTTGTTTTTACCCCTGGTGTGCTACTCCTGGCAGAGGTGAGGTCTGGGCATCTGGAGGTGAGATGACTCACTGGGTCACTCCCCTGCCCGTTCCTCCCTCTTCCTGCACGTGCTTAGACCTTCTCAAACAACTGTCCACCAGCCGCAGGCTAATCCTTTGCAGGTGACCTGGGCGAGGGTCCGCACACCACTTTCCAGGCAGAACCGGGACCATGAGGGGGGCGGACAGCACAGACACGCCCCACTGCATCCTCAACCCCCCCCTCCCTTTACAATTCACTGCTCTCAACTATTAACTCATTCAGACCAAAAAATACCAAAGCCAAATATAATCATCATTATTCTGCTCAAGTAATACATAAACATGTGAATTCATTAATGCAGAAATAAGCAACCAAAGAGGTTCCTTGGTTCTATGTTACATCTGCAAGTGTCAAGAAAACTTAAATACTATCTATAGATAACATATTACAAAAATAATAACCAGCGGTTCTACAATGTCTACACTTAATAACAACTTTTAGTGTTTAATTAAGACAGCTCTTACTTCTTTGATGGTTTTTACTTCACGTGAGAGCTATTGCTGCAAAATGAACGAAGGTCCTTCCATTCAGAGAACACCTAAATGACTGAGTCACCATAATGCTTCAATACAAGCAGTTCAGATTGAAAGTCCAAATCTTTTCATGCACATATTTCGAATTTAGAATGCACATAGAATTTTACGAGCAAGAGTGGTGATGTGGGGATTCATTTTAGTCTATGCACTAGTAAAAAGTCATGCAAACTGTTAAGAGCAGGTGCTACATAAAAAGAATAAACAAAGAAACACTTTAGCAACTTTATCAATAAACGAGGGAGGAACCTGAACCTGGTTTAGCATTTTTCAACCCAGGGCCTTATTTCATCTGATGGATGAAATAATTCCATATTTATCCAACAGCTACTTTAAATGTAAAACCATGTGACAATGAAGTCCCATGTTAAGGGCACACTGAATGAACTCAAGACACAACATTTCTGTTTACCCTGGTTCTGTGATTTAGCCAGGCATCTGCCAAGGTCAGTGTGCCCCATCAGATAGTGATAACTTATAGCCTAATGGAAAACAACCAACTATCTCTCAGTTGGTCTGAGAAACATAATGCGCTGGGAATCAGTTGGCCACCAGCCACAAACAACAAGGGGGGAGCTGTCAGATAGCCATGGCCAAAGTGCAAGGTGGACTGGAAGGTGCTGTAATTGAAAGTTGGCACGCTCCAGGAAGCATGACACAAAATCAAGTGCCTTGAACCTTATTTTTCCATTGGATGGATTCCGTAAAAGCGGAAACACGAGAGGGAGAGGAGGGAGATGCCAACCCTATTTCTCTCTGCCCGGTGGGCAGCTAGGCAGGCAGCTGAGTGCTAAGCACTAGGGGAAGAGTTGCCTAAATGGTGAGAGGTCTGGGGACCAGAGTGTTAAATCCTTCCTGACATGGCTAATGCTTAAATCTTATTCCTCCTTTCTACAACAACACAGGATCAACAAAGCCTCAGCCAAAATCTTTTGAGGCAGTGACACAGAAAATTCCCATCCTGGAGCTTTCACGGGAACAACAAACAGAGGTGGTAAATACAGCTGCATATTTTTGGCCAGATAACATGCCACATCCTATCCTAACCCCCCTCACCCGCCTCTCCTAACCGGTATCCCTTTGTGGCCCCCCCAGCCCGTCACATCCACTTCTCTTCCCTAAGACCTGGATCAACACTCTCCATGCCTGAGCAGATCACAGCAATGCTTTGACTTTCACAGTCTCGTCTCATGACCCCCCCACACCCCCGCCCCTCCTCCACCCACAGAGCTCTCTCCTGCTCTCCTGTGTGGCCCAGGGTCATGTAGCCCCAGAAACCCGGCGGAGGCGCTTGGTTTCCGCCACTGCACTTTTCATGTAAAAGTGGGTGGTGCAAGGCCCACAGTCGTGTGCCCAGAACACATGTGGTCCACATACACGTAGCCGTGGTTGCCTGGTGGAAAAAAGCCACAGAGGGCAAAACTAGCGTGTTGTGTGTTTTTAAAAGAGAGAACTTGCAGATGCAGAAATGAGCAGATAGAAGTAAATTTAAAAGAGGAGTAGAGGGAGGAGTCGAGAAAAAGAACAGAAAAGGAAAAGGAGGAGATGAGAAAGAGGAGAAAAGGGAGAGGAAAGGAAAAAGAGGAGAGGATAAGCTGGGGAAAGTACAGAGAGGAGGGGAAGGGCTTGCCTGCACACCACCGTTTGATGTAATCCAGGAAGTTAGTTCTGTAACTTAAGCCCTCCATCTTGAAAAAGAGCACAGGAGAGAACTGAAGGAGGCCCTTGTCTGGTGGGCGCAAGTTTTCCACATCTGTCTTCCGCATTGTGCCTCTCTCTATAAACAGCCCCCAAACTTGTTATGACTGCATGAGGATTTTTGGGAACGTTTTAACACTGATTGCATTTAAGCGTTAAATCATCCATATTAAAGTTACCAGAGTGAGAAAACAAATTACTTCACAACATTCTCCTGCTCGCAAAGATCCCCACATGTGTTTATGCAATGCGATTGATTTCCAGGCCTGCAATGGAGCCGGACATTTTTTCTCTCCTATATTGTTTTCTTTCGTTTCCTTTACATAAGGAATGCTGTCTAACGCGCTCTCCTATCTTCCACAAACATTTAATAGGTCTCTGCTCTTGTAAACAATCCCACTCAGCTAAAACCAGTATCTGATATTTTGTTCGCCTCCTGACAGTAACCTGGCAACTAACAGCGAGTTTCTTGCTTTTCGTGTCAAGTCCAAAACAAACAGGGATGAACATTACTAACAACAAAGTTCCTCTTCAATATTCGCTTGACTGCTGTCAAATCAGCCCGCAGGCTCCTCCTCCTGCTTCCTCAGGCCAGCGGCCCCTGGTTTTCCCTCTGTGTACTGTCAATTCTTTTATTGTGCAAACGACCAGAAGCTAACCCCAGTATGAGCTGAACTCAAAAGAATGTGCAGACTGTTAAGGAAAAGAGAGAGAGAGAGAGAGAGAGAGAGAGAGAGCTGGCACAACCGGAGTTTATTTATTGACTTAATTTCTTTATCAATATAAACTGATCCATGCAACAAAGAAAATACATGTAAACACTATACATATATATTAAAACAAACTATACAATAACTAATAAAATATATGATATATTCTAATGTTAGTTTATTATAATACTATATATTAATATACATTTACTATAAATATGTAAAATACAGAAAGCTGCTGTTTGCAGTTACAGGTTGAAGCAGGAAATGCATCTGTGGTATGTTTGTTTGTAGAGAGAATGTTGCACCTGTCATTGTGTGCCTCCAGTGGACAGAAGGGTAAACACAGGTGCTCACAATACACATGGAATCCCTGACAAAAACTAAATAAAATAAACATTATGTCATTGTACACTGAGGGCCAGCGAGACATGTGGAAAGCAATTCAACATCTTGGGAAATTTCATAGGAAAGTTTAAAAGCACATTGAGAAAAACTGTAGTGGACTTTGTTAATATAATTACATGCTGAACTATATTAAAGTTAAAGTAACTTATAAAAACAAGGAATCTGTCAGCTTGTTGAACGTGTATCTGTGCGATGCCAAATAAAAACAGATTAACACACATGAACCAAACACATACGAACCAGATCAAGTGTAAATGCTCAAACTTAGACCACAGAATCATATTACTCATTGAACTACACATCCCATATGGTCCACACTGTTATTCTATGCCATTCCACTACATATTGAAAACTCTAATTTAATTCAATTAAAACTTTCAAACATTCTAATTGGAAACAACTGCCTGGAAAAATAGAATTACATAAACACAACTATTTCAACAGATTACATCTAATATTAGCCATCTGGCCCGTATTAAGGCCACAATAATAAAAACAATACAACAGGACGGGGAGCGAATGATGGGGAAACTATTTGGCCTAAATGTCTATTCCCATTTTAATTTAAGAAAATAAACATTCTTGTGTTTACAAGTGCACACCTCAACTGCTCTGTGATTCTAAGCTAATATGGCTGAAAATGTTTGACTCTTTGAGCACTTGGATGGAGAACACATGTTGAGGGACCGTTCTAAAGGTGAAATGGATTATGGGAGATCTCGGTTTTAAGAGTTTTCAAATGGAACAAAAGTAATTCTGATTCTAAAACTGACTCAACAAATATTTAACACACTTTAAAAGTAAACTTATTTTAGATGAATATGCCTTTGTTTAGAGTTACAGAGCTTGTAAATACTAGAAAATGTAAATCTGTGTACTAAAATAATCCAAACTTGATTTCTTTCTGCATAGCCAAACCTCATTAAATAGCCACAGTTTAATCAAATTTTCTCTCTTAAATAGAGCAAAGGACAGTAAATTTGTTTGTATGAAACCGTAACATTCACACCAGTTTAACGCCAGTCTAACTCTGAATGCTGATTGATTACAGTGTTGGACGCTGTAAAAGAGACATGCCCATTGCTAGAAGCGATTAATTTCAGTGTTTGGAGGCAAGCACGTCCTCTGGCCTATTGGGTGGAACTGAAGGAAACCAATTGAAAACTTGAGTCACACATGACTTTAAATGTCAGACTCAAGGTAGCACTGAGCTTGCAAAGAGAACTGAGAGAGGGTAGAGATTGCTGCTGCTGCATGCATCATTAGGAAAACACATGAGCTGATTAAGAATGGAGATGATCAGCACCCGGGCACCCCCATCGTTTGCAGTGCATTGTGGGGAACTTCTTTAGTATCAAGTGGTAATCTCAGAGCGTAGCTGCGCAGGTCAAAATGAAAAGGAGATTTTTATATATACTCATGCTTGAAACAAGGAAGTGTGTTTCTTGTCATACAGACAACTGACTTCATACAGAAGTTTAACAGCGTGAACTGACATACATGGTTTATAAAACTGTCAGTATAAGATTTAAAATAGTTAAAATAGTAAACTAAAATAGTTTCTGCATGCTAACACTTTTTTCCACAAAGCTTTTATTTTATAAAAATGCAATAATCTAAAAAATATATCTAATAGTGATATAATATTATTTATATAATCATATATTTAGGGTCAAACTGTTTAACACACTGCAGTCGAAATCAATATGTAGTAACAGTATGGGCAGGACTGCCTTGTAAAACATGACAAGGACAGACAGACCTAATCTTTCATCTCTGACTCCTGTCTATTCACTCATCGCTCTGTAGCCATGGTTTCACACCCGCGCTTCACCGGCAACCACAAACAAGGTACCCGAGCAACCCCACCCCACTGCTACCCCCTGACTGAGTCCATGTCAATCAATGCTTGATCTGAGTTAATCCACAGGTAAGACCGGGGCTTTGAACCTGACAGAATACTGGTGCTGTGAATCAACCTGTCAGTTACCCACAGAAGCATCCTGATTCACTTCCCCGACACTTTCTACTGCTGTATCAATATGCAGAAAGATGTACGCAAGATTCTGAATCAGGTAACCCAGCTAAAAGGGAATGTTCTCAGAATGTTGGCTAACATTCTCTAAAAGTTCTCTCAATGTTATCAAAAAAGATCTTGTAGTAATATTAGTAGAAATTTGTATAAAAAGTTGTATATCGTATATATCTAAAACATTATTTTAATGTTGTTAGTGGATTTTCTTTTTAATTAGAGAATTAAAGTTTGAATAACATTCGTATAAACAAGCAATAACGTTAATTATGTCTAAAAACAAATTTTAAAATTCCCCGAACTTTCAAAATAACATTCTTAATGTTTTTGTTACCTAATAGAAATATTGGAGAACATTTTTACAACCCAAAATTGCTACGCTTCATACAGACACAAAAACATCAGTCATCAGACAAAAAATGTGATTAACACACTGAGAAAAGAAAAGTGGAACAGTGTTCAGATGTTCTGGTGGAAAAGCATACATAACATGATTCATCTGTCGATTTCTCTCCAGTCTGAGGACTGGTTCACATAAAACACATTTGATTGAAATTGCCAGCTTGTTCTCGGTTTACATTCAGTAAAGCATCCTCCAAAAGCATGATTTGGACTCAACAAATGAAAACGACCTTTATCGTTACATAGCATTGGCTTTTCAAGTAAGCATTTTTGACTAGAATGAAAAGAAAAAGTAATAGAAGTTATGCTTGCTAATTAAAGCAAGCATTAATTATTGCATTTTTAAGAGCAAGTTTTGAGTGATTTCTCAAGTAAACTTGTTGAGAGCTATTTAGGCATTTGCGATTATCCTTCAAACGACGAAAAAGTGTTTTTGAAGGTTTATATTAATGGCTCGTGCCCTTGCAACATCCAGAATAAGAATATTGTTTGCAATTATTGATAAGAACCTGCAAAAACGCTACAAATACATGGTCGAAAGATCATTCAGAATTAATCCAAAGCTAATACCGTTGTAAAACTGTGGACATTGTGGTCGTTTGACTACAAAGCCCTTAGCCCTGAGGCAACCGATGTAAGATTACAGAATTCCAAGGAGTGACAGTGGCCATACAGTATCTATACATCAGATAGTGACAGGAAGCTGGGAGTCCAGGGGGATGTGGTATACCCTTTCCCAATAGCCTCAGGGAGAACTCTGCAAGTGGGAACATGCGGAGGGGGCTAAGCGCATCTTGCAGGAAGCCAGCGGCAGATTTATACGCCGTTGATCAAGTTGCGAGTGAATTATAGCCGGAGACCCCTCCCAGTCCGCAGGCCCGGCGCTATATCAACTCTTGCCCGACAGGCAGAGTGTCTTATTCTCAAATCAGACATCCATTACCGAATAATAGGGTTGAATAGAAGGGTTGAGTTACCCTATGGGGGATTAGCCACCCATAATTTACTATCCATAACTTGAATGTGAGGTAATTCATACCCCTTACCCCGACAGTGCCCTTGTCAATCAATTGCGGAAAGCGATGGGGGGAAACAAATAATGATAAATGAGGTTGTGTTATTCTTTTTGGGAGTGCCAGGGGTGCTCGGACTGAGGAAGGGGAGGGTGGGGGGGGCGACATGTGTTTTTTGCGAGCACCGTGTCTTATTATTGCAGGTGGGTGATACGCGTTTGAAATGTATGTATGTAACAATAATAAAACGTGATATAGAGGTGGTGGCGGCTTAGTGGTTATGGTTCTGGGCTCATCGTCAGGGGTTTGATCTGTAGTGGACGCTGCTTTTCAGCGACCTCACAACGGGTCATGGGATGAAGTCTGCAATTATTGTACTGTAAGTCATGGGCAAACAGACGCGTAAAACGAACGCTAGTCATAACGTAAACATGTACTTTGTAATTTCGAGGTCATAATACATTTTAATGAATGTCAGAATGTCAGAGCCTTTGACATTTGTTTGTTTTGTCTTCGTGAGGGAAAGTAGCTGTATTTCGTGCTGTTCTATAAAAGCATTACGTACGAAACATGTCCTCATACTTGGAGGAGTGCCATTAGGTAGGTCAGCTAAAGCGGAAATATAGTTCAAACGTACGGTGCGCAGAAACATGAGTCTACAGAGGGTTAAAAGGAAATTTGTTAGTCACCTGTGGACAGAAAGACATTATATCATTAGGGTGGATAGAAAATGTGTCCTTTTTAATTCTAAATGAGGAGATGGTGGTGTGGGTGACCACATCCACGTCGACCATACAAAGCCCCAAACCACATCATGAGGGGACACGGTGGAAAAGAAATGCCTTGGAGCTACACAGTCCCTCTTTGACACGGGATTTAAAAGCACCCTGATTAAAATACATGGAGAATAACTAATGTCTCACGCCTCAATTGTTTCCACAGTCAAGGACAAAGCACAGCAGCACAAGCTTAACTGCTTCATAAATCTGCTTTAGAATGGATGACAGACGCCATTCGACATACGTGTGTTTTTGTGTTAAAATTAGGGCAAATAATTGATCAGATCAGCCAGCACTTGCCGTCGCCATTCGGTTCCATTCAACGGCGAGAGAAATTCGGTATGTGTTAAATAAAACAATTAAAATAAGCCACACACATTTGGGAAGATCAGGGGATCACTCAGCTGGGGTTGGAAGAAGTTTAAACAGGAAGTGCTGAAAGATTCTTAATCACTGCTGAGAGTAATAACACTGGCTTGTTGATAGTAGTGATGATGGAATGATCAAAAGAAAGGATGAAGTTACAGCCCAAATTCTGTGAGTCTGTCTGGACAGAGAACCACCTAGAAACTAATTTCCTTCACGTTTGATTGTACCTGTGTCAGTGGGTCATCATGCACAATATGGTTGGATGGTGTGTGTGTGTGTGTGTGTATGTATGTGTGTCTGTGTGTGTGTGTGTGTGTGTATGTATATTGATTCTATACATATGGTCAACAACTTTAAATCAATGGTTTTAATGTAAAGCTTATATTCATACAGCCCTAACTAGATATCTTAAATGAAAATTCTGAGCAATTAAAAGTTTATCAAAGGCCCCGTAATGCACAGCTGTCAAAACCACATGATCAAATAAAGGCCTCGTCAATTAATGTTATCATGCAATCAACATCTCCTGAGTTGCGGTATGGCCTTTACCATAAATGACAACATGTGACACGTCAGGCGCTACATGGGTCCAGCTGTTTGTTCAAATGCACGACTTACATCCACACATGTCAAAGTCAGAATTAGTCCAAACAGTGGAGCAATTAAAATGCAAATGTAGAAGATGATAGATTCTACATTCAGACACAGCAGCGGCAGCACTACTGTGAGAAACAACCTGCAACCGTCTCGCTGTTTCTATCCATGCAGTACATCATTCCTATGTTTTGGTGCCCTCACGTTATTATAATACACTACACGGCATATGAAAACCTTCTGTTTCAAGATCAAGCATCAAGCATGTTTTTTAACAGAGACATTGGCCAAATTGTGTCTTAATCGGGCCATTTGTGTGTTGTGTAAGTGGGTCGCTGGTTCTCCGTCTCAGAGGCTCAGAGGAACCTGATGAACGAGTCTCCATTATTAGCCCTCAGTTTTGCTGGCATTAACCTGGAGACAACCCCAGTTCTTCAAAGCTGTTATAAAACTGCTTGCCAGGGGACGGCCATCCAATCCCAACCGCTGAGACATATTCCCATGTGATCTGAAAATGAGCAAATATGGCGCAAATACACACACACACGACACAATCGGATACTTAAAAAAGAACAAATAGGGCAAAAGAGGAAAAAAAATCTAGGCTCTGTGCACGTACCACACAATGAAAACAGTGGCTACCGTTGAGAGCCCGTGCAAGGTTATCCTCTGTTGTAAAGGACACAGGGTGTTTAACATGTCACACTCTGGAACACTTAACAGGACAATTAGAAAGCATGGCTCCTGTCCCCACACTGATTTACTGATGTGTGCTGGATTAAATGCCAACGTCTCTGCGCTAATGTTTCTCACTCTCAGTAACGTAATGGGCAAAATCAGCTTTAGACAGAGCAGGCTGAGGTGAAAATGATTTTTTAAAGCTATATATAGGTTTGGGTTATCCACGGACCGGCAGGCTATTAATTTTTTGCTCTTAGAACGTGACCTAACAAATGATATCATAACCGCTATCTTAAAAATGTTTGTCAGACGTTTTTGAAATGTTCTATAGAATCCGCACCGAGCCACGCGTGCGCTCGCGAGCTTGAGCGTTCTGTTCCATAATGATTCTATCAGAGAAAATATCAAAGTGTCAATCTGTAGACTGGCGTGGAAAGCAAGTCAACGGAGGGAAAATGAAGGACATTAAACGTCGGCTAAAGTGACATTAGCGAGTTGAGAGTCTCTCATTACACAATAGTGGTTCATGGAGAACAACAGTAAACGCCACAGCTGAGGCGGATCCTGTCACACCTTCAGGCTGTAAGAGCTGAACCTGGTGCTGAAGTGGCCCGTTCTTCTCGCTCTGAATCTGCATGGCTAAGGATGAGTTACTCTGTGTTCTCCACAATGCTATATGCACGCGACCTGCAGTCACTTTGCTACAGGCGAAGAGGAATATTCTGTTAAAGAACCAGCTTTCAAATGCGTGTTTGAAATCAGTGTTTTCTTTTACAGCTGAATGCAATGCCGGTTCAGTGGGCGATCTGACCTTGTGACCATCTGCTTCCACAGATGTCACAGTGCCTTGTTGTGAAACTCGACAGCAAACAAAAACTCGCCTTTGTGTTCTTACGCAGCTTCACTTTTATCTCTTTTAAGAATGAAAAACTGACTCGGAAACTTTCTCAGAAGTAAAGTGGGTCTACGAAAGCAAACTTCAAGTGAGGACACTGTCTAATCTATGGCGTCGATGAACTATTTTCCATATTTATGTTCTCCAGATTGTTCAGTCCTACAAATAGCGGCATGGTCTCTTTCTAAATCCCCCCTCTACGCTTAAGAGGTATCAGTAGACCGCTGGGTACCCTCCGGGCTAATTTCCCCCAGGCTTGGTGGCACGGTTGTCATGGTAACACATCAAAAACTTTTTGGGAAAGTGGAGCCAATTTTAATCTCAATTAAAGTATAAATATTTGGGTCGAGTGTAACCACTCAGAGAAGTTATGTGTTAGTGGTACACATAGTATTAGCAGAGGATAGCGTATGAAGTAATGGAAATATTATTAGAAGGATTTGTATTTTTACGATTCTGACAATACAAGTAGCAGTTACATTAAAATTGATATACTTTATTCCCTCAAGCTACATTTTGGATCACTGTTATAAAATGATCAAGAGTAGAAGCAGTGAGAAAAGCTAGCACTAAAAAACTCACACTAAATATTATAAAACAATATTTTACTATTAATTTCACAGAATTAAACTTTAAAGAGATATAAAAGTGTTTACCAACACAAGCACTACAGCTGTTATGAAACAGTTCTCAGTCATTTCTCCGGTGAGCATGGCCTGTTTGTTTGACTTCATTAACATTACTGTTCTGCTATGAATGTTTCATTTGAAAGCAAATCTCAACACGCAATATCTGATCATTGCCATAACAGACTGTCATTGCCATAATGTTATTCTACGCAATCCCAACGCTGTACATAACATATGTATAAGGTAATTATTGGTTTGACAAACTGAGAAACAGCTGCGTCACGCATTCAGCTTTGTGTCTTTCCAAGCGTGCAAGCGTCTCACAAAACTCATATACACTCATACACACCAAAAAAATGCTTTCATCCGTGCCAGTTCCCACAATATAAACACAGCATTGTATTGTGTTGTTCTAGTACACATAGAGCATTTGGGCTCTGAGATCAGTTTGTCAAAATTCCCTGTAGTAAAATGAAAATAAAGATCTCTCTTCTCTCCTTTGTCTCTCTCTCTCTCACTTTCTCTCTCTCTTTCTCGTGCACTCCTTGGCTCTCCTCCTTGTCAGCTGCCAGCGGCTGACGTCTCCTTTCATGTTGCATGCCCGGCGAGGGCTTTGAACATTCGTTTGATTCTTTTAAGATAATAGCTGGTTAGCTGTCAGTGAGAGGATGATCAGTTAAAACCTTAATCACTGCCTGTCGACTTGCATGACAGTTTTTTTTCCCCTGCCCCTTCCTTCTGCCTCTAAAATTAATCCCGGGAGCAAAGCAACAGCAAACACAAGCACACAGTTGTTGGTAGGAAGGGTAAGCAGGGGTTGGGTGGATGTTATTTTGCCTCGCGTTGATCTAAGAGCTCTGTGTTGGTTTGTTAGTGCAAACCTCACTGGCAGTCTTGGGTGATGTGAAGGGGTCATGACAGATCTACTAGTCCCCCTCCATCCACGTAACCTGTCACATGCTCCTTATACCTGCCAACCTGAGCCGAGAAAAAACAGCACTGATCTCCCTTACCTGTCAGTATTTCACACTCGTGTGACACAGTCTGCCAGGTGGAGGAGATCTCCTCATAGGCCGGAGAGAGAGAAGGCCTTGATCAGTCGGGCTGGAGAGTTCAGCCCTGTCAGCCAATGACATTCAAAGCCAGAGCAGGAACTTCATCCAGATGTGTATGACACAGGAAGTGAAACTCATGAAAAAGTTTTGGGTGTGAACAGTTGCGCCACTTACATTTCTATTTAATATCCTAAGAGCCATATTCTACTATTTAAAATATTCTATGCGTGTAAACTTTAAACGTTTACAGGAAATACCAGAACCACGAAGGCCTAATGACAAAACAATTTGAATGAAATTGTTATTTTCCCTATAAGCAATCAAGAAACAAAGCTAAAACATACAATTCTGTTAAAAAGTTCCACGGCAGTTTTCTTCTATAAAACCCTGTCACATGACTTCAGTGCTTACATTGTTATTTTTTATTTTCCTACCTTTTAACTAAATAAATGTTCATGTAAACTTTTATCCATTTCGACAACGAGACATTCTGACAACAGATAAATGATGAGGATGGTGATGGCAGGTAGGGGTTATAAAGTGAATGTAAAGTACCAATAGTTTAGTGAATCGGGGCTAAATCAATGCTTCACATGCAAATAAACAAACTCCATGTGCAAATAAACCCAGCTGCCGTTCTCATTGAATTCACCCCTTTTTTATATTGTCCATTTTTAAGTTCTGCTGGTTTATTGTGTTTACGATACCTTTGACAGGTACTGTCACTGCCGTTATTATGGCTGTAAGTAGATTTCTGAGGGGCCTGCAGGTGTGTGAGGGCCCTCCTTATAGGTAATAAATAGCGCTACTGTTTGCGTGCTGTAAGAAGGCTGTAGCATCTTATCACCTCTTCATCTCCACATCGACAGCACTGTGACCTTTGAGACGACACAGGAAAACATCACAGCAAACAGAACCGTTCAGTAATTTGAGTTCACCCTGAGACACAAACATGTATGGAGCGGAACACGAGCGGCAGGTGAAAGGCCACCTTCAATAACAGAAAACACAATGGCCAAAAGTATAACAACAACGATGTGGAGGAAGTGGAGGAGAGGAGAAAGGAGGCGCAACTAATGGATCAGAAGCAGAATTGTGTCTGTATTTGTCACTTGACCCCTTGTGTCCCCTGAGTCACTGTCTCAGAACATGTTGCTCTCAGATTAATCTGAGCTCTCCTGAAGTCTCTTGTGGAGTCTCTTCTTGCCTTTTGCAGTAAAATCACCCCAGAGACATCGAGAAAAAGAGCTTGTTGTGACACAAAGGGATTTAAATACATAATGTGACAATGCAACAAGTCAAGAGAGGAATGCAAACCGCCATATAAGCTGCCAGTTCCACTGAAGGCTTCATCCGAGGATCTGTGGAGGGATCCTGAAAGTCGTCAAAGGCGGCTCAGTTAGCAGACGACGGGCGCATGCTGCATGTGTCTTCTCCTTATTCCTCTCTTTCATCACACTCAGACTTAGAAGTGACAGTGCTTTGCCCAACAAAGGGATTTGTAATATCACCCAGAGAATACGCTTCAGTCCTTATTATTTCACATTATTCCTGCTAATGAATCTTAAAACAAGATACGGCGCCCAAATCGCTGCTGTTGCAGCACACAGGAAGTGCATCTCCCCAACGCGCACGCTGAAACCCGACCAGGAAAGACAGGCAGGCGAACACGCAAAATAAATAAATAAAAACCCAACAAACACAGCAGAGGTTGTCAGCCCGTCGTTGTTTGCCGGTTCTGGGGTCGGATAACTGCGAAAATAAAAAAAAGAGAAAGAAAACAGGATAAATTGGGGTTTACGGCACAAAAGCCCACTAATCCTTGCATTTGGATATTTGAAACAGAAGCTCCAGAGAGAAAGCATCAAAGACCGCTCTAAATTAGCCTGTGAAAATAACAGAGAGAAGAAGCCTGCCGATTTCCACCAGTGTGAAAAGACAAGAGAGCTGCCATCTCCTAGGGGCCCAGATTAGAAACATATACTCATTATTCTCTCTCAGTGGGTGTCTAAACCCCAAAAATCCCGCTTCCAGGGAGAGCACTGAGACATGTTAACCCCAGCGCTGCTCTCCCTTTGTAGCTGTGCATCGTTAGCCGCTCCGCCGTCGCATCTCGAAGGGAAAAACTGACGAACGCCGGCAATTAGAACTCTGAGTATGTGCTTGTTCCAATCCGCGAGTGGAATGGTCTTAAACACATTATAGTGGAAAGTTAAACAAGGAGACGAGGGTGCACGCGCCTATATCTAGTACTGTTTTACTGTTCTGTTATTTCCTTTCTGTTAAAAAGTAACAGGAAAAGCTCGCCCCTGAAGCTTCATCTCCTCTCTTCAAAACAGCCATACTTAAGCTTCTGTAGATGAACATGAATACGTTTCATCGCCACGGGTCGCCGGGTACATCTCTAGCTGTGAGACGTGAAAGCGAGGTTGAATTGACTAAAAAAAATTAAAAACAACTAGCTGAAAAACGTTTCACCACTTTTTTTTGAACCGCTGTTCTTGAGATTCCAGTTTCTCTGCGTGACCCTGTGTGGATACAAGAGTGAGGCGCGGTGTCGAGTGCTGTATTCAGAGGAACCTGAATGGAAGTTAGGTGCCGGTACCTTGAAGTAGGATAAGAGGAACGGGGTTCTCAATAACCCCTCCACTATACCACGGTGACCTTTGAGACAGGTTTTTGGAGGAAGGGCAGGTTGTGGTAAATGAGGGGATGGGGTGGTGGGTAAGTGTTGGAAGGTCTGATCCCTGTGTTCTTGAGGGACTATCTGTGGCGCCCATTACGCTGGAGTGTGCTTGTAGCGTGAATCAATTCAATAGTCTTGGTGCCATTAAGTAGAGCATTCACAGGCTCATATCAATATCATCATCTATTAACGTACCATAAAATTTCAATATGCATCGCTTGGGGTTATGTACATACCAGCTACCAATTTTAGAACATTTCCTTAATGTTTCCATTAAATAAGTAAAATGTTAAAAATTTAGAAAAATGTTGCTTGGTTATAAAAACATTATTCAATTATTTGTTTTTTTACACACCCCATTAGCAACTTGTGAATAACATTTTTGATACATATAATATATAGCATTAAAAATAATTATTTCAAAAATGTTTTTGAAAATGGAGCGAACTTTGAGAGAACGTTACCCAACATTCTGAGAACATTACTTGTTAGCTGGGACATGCAGTGAATGATCTGGAACATTCCATTTTCCCACGTTTCACTTGGAACGACAAGCAAAACAGTTAGTTAGACATTTTGTAAATATTTTGTTTATTCATTCAGACTCTAAACGGAGTTGAAATGTTCAAACATACAATTTATTATTTACTTGAGTGATAATTCAAAACAATAAAGCAGCAAATTGTTTTAGCGTTGACTCAAAGAAGTGTCTTCTAATTTTGTTCTTCTTCGGATTATAGATCATGGTTCATAGACAGGAACAGTAAATATTTAAGATTCTGCTATTTTGTTCAGATTGAATTAGTGTTTATCTCATTAGAAGCTCATCTGGAACGACAAGAGAGCCATGGCATGTGATTTCAGAAGTTTAGTAAATAATCCATCCCCTTGCCTTTGAAGTCTAATGACCTAGAATAGCTAATGCTGCTTAGTACCTAAGAAAAGTAATGAGAGTTTGAGTCAGTGAGTAAAAGAGAGAGTTTATCAAATACAACAGCTACAGTAATGTGTAATGTGTACATACATACACATATATGTATGTATATACGTGCGTGTGTGTGTGAGTGTATATCTTAAAAACAGTATAAACATTAAAGGTTGTTTACATACATTTGATCAGAAGCATTAGCATGTTGTGTTTTCTTTAGCACATATACATATACATATAAATATATATATATATATATATACATATATATACACACACACACTATGGGCTAAGGAAAACAACAGTGTTGTGTTCTAGTGTTTCTGAGCAAATGTGTGTAAACAACCCCCAACGCTTCTCCTGTTTTCACGAAGTCTATACATCAAGCCTTGTGAATCCATAGTTATGTCAGGGGGTTTGTAGACACTAATGACCCTTTCCTACCTTTCAGCAGAGAACAAAGACCAGTGACCTTATTGCATTTCCCCCCTCACAGACCACAGAATTAGGGGTCAACAAGTGGGCAGATGTCAAAAGGTCAGTGGGGGGAAGGACAGAGAGCATTGTTGCTGAGAAAAAGGCGGGTGGAAGAAAGGACGAGGCATACATCTTAAACTTACACCCCAACCCTCAACACAGATGCCCCCAACAGTGGCGCTCCAACCCCCTGGAGCTGCAGCTCCCCATACTTCTCACTCCTCATTTCCCCTCCGCCTCCAGAGTTTTCATACTCTGTCCAGGCAGCATGCAGCATGCTGTCATGGCTTGGTAACAAGCTGATCAGAGCAGGCCTGGCTACCTCGTACAGACAGTAGCAATTATCGCAATCAACAGCTCGGCCCAATTATAACTTCCTGCTCATTATGCCCAAGGGGCCTCGTGGTCCAGCTTACAAGAAAATTAAGCAGCCGCCTCGCTTTGCATAACTTAATTTGAAATGACAGGGTGTGACATCAAGGGCTTCTGACCCTGCCAGCAACCGGCCCCATGTGTGGCAACAATTTACACTGCCAAATTGCTCCCAGGCTGCCCTTGGCCGAACAAGCAAAGATGAGCCCCCGCCAAACACTAGCACCCCCCCCCCAAATAAAAATGGCTTGCTGCAACACCCCAGCGGAGGAATCTTATGGCTCTGTGATCATTCTCCACTCACACCTACAGCAGACAGAGAGTACAGAACAGAAGGGAGAACCAGATAAAGTAACTCAAAATATCTCCCTAAATGAAGCATGCACAGACACAATTCTGTACACATGACAAAGTCAGACATGATATCTAATGGAACTATAGATGGATATGCCCAGTAGCTTTACTCTGGACAATTATCTCTGCTCTTCTTTCCTTAGTTAAACTCTGTTATACTCTTTTACTTCCCCACAACTTTCTGTCATTAACTTAGCTTTCCCCGTTTAAAGTACACATTCTATTACAACTTTTTGTTTCTAATTTTTTAAGTGTGTTATTTTTGTTTTTAGTAAACATCACACTAAACAAGACAATAAAGTTAAAGTTTGAGAACCTAGAATGATTTTATTGTAATATTTGCGAAGTCATTTTTTAATTAACACATTTGGCAGATGCTTTTATGCTTTTTAAGTGACATACATTGTATTTTAGCTATATATTTTTTTATTAGTATGTGTGTTACCTGAGGATCATTTGAGCTACAGGAACACTCAAAAAACTAAAATCTAACCAAAAGACAAATAATAGTAATGGTGCGTTTTACAACACAAATACTGACTTGAGATTATGAAAGTTTTTTTCCTCAAATCTCAAATCTAAATTCTGTTGCTGTCCTGCAAGCTAAGGTTTCCTTCAGGAGACACAAGTCTGCTAAGTCTTGACAGAGGGCTTCTATTGACTGTTCACTGCATTTGGCAACAAAACTGTGACACAAAAGCCACATCACTGCAGTGAATGGAAGTACATTTAACATTCAGATTTCACATTATCTTCCGTTTCCAGGTAAAAAAGCAGCATTATGAAAAAGTCCTTTAAATCTTTTCAAAATTCTGCAAAAAGTAAAGTGCCTCGTGTGCTTGTTTTCACTGGTGCGGAATAAAGGAGACACACACTGGTGACGGTAACTATGTTTCCTGATTAGAACAAAGTAAAGGAGAAAAAAGTGATATCTCCTAACTCCTGCCGGCTCTCTCATGAGGCTCCTCACTGTTGGGTTTCTTAATTATTATTTTTTCCTCCATTACAGAAAAAAATGGAGAGAAAATAGGACGTTTTTGTGAGTATCTTGGTGCAGCATGTTTCATTAATGTGAGGCTGATAAATTGTAGTCGGCGTAATTAAAGTTAACTGATGAGGACATACGTAGAAATGTTTTGTTAGCAGGCTAAGAGAGAGATGAAGGCAGTGAGTAATTGCTTTGGATTAATTATTTGGATATGGGGTACTTGTGAGTCCACAGCTCCTGGGGGGGTTCTGGGATAGCTGAGGGCGTGATGGAGGGGGGTTCTGCATGAGAACGTGTCCAGGGCTCCTGTCTCACTGCAGGCACAGATAGCAGGACAGACCCTCAGTAGTGTCTAAAACCAGGGCGATCTATTTAAAAGTGTGCTAAAAAAAATAAAATAAAAACCCTGATAATCACACGCTAAACCAATGACACACAAAAAACACATTTCTTGATTAGAGAGGTTAATCAAGTTGAAGGAAAAAAATAGACTTTGTATGAGAAAAACTGAAGTCTCAAGATATTGAAGTTATTTAAAAAACAAAGACAATCCGATTGGCCCTGTTGCTGGGGGAAAGAAAAGTTGATTTGTAATTCATTAAATGTAGGTCTACCTATAATTTCAGGGCTCAATAAGTGATCTGCATGCACGGGTCAAATCTAGATCAAATAAAATGAGGTTATGCCGAATTAAATTCAAATTTAGCTTTCTGCCTTAAAAACTTTTTGTTTAGTTGGTTTGGAAGTTCAGTGTACAGCTAACAGGGAACAATTTCAGAACATTGGCTAACATTTTCTAAAACGTTCTCTTAAATGTATCAAAAAACTTGCTTGCAGTAACATTAATTTTTTAACAGTCCTTTTTTACCAGTATGTATATATCCAAATATTGTGGTTGGTCTTAAGTTGTTAGTGGAACGTTTTAAAAACTTCACAGAATTCACAAAAGTCTATCAAATAAGTCTGAATGCTGAAGAACATTCTTATAACCAAGCGATGATAATACAACGTCTGAAAAACAGAAGGTTTTGAGTATTCCTTCAAAATTATATTTTAAAAACAAAATTTTTGATAACATAACGAATTTGTTACATAATAGAAACGTACGGAAAACATTCTTACAACCTACAATTGTTGGCTAGGTCATCTGCTTGCGCGTTAGCCACAGATAACGATAAAAGACAGCGAAACACCCCTCTATACCTCCCTACTGGTTGAATTACTCTGCCCAAGCGCTCAACCGTGGCCTACCTTTCACCCGCACACAAAAAAGAAAGAACGGAGGGAAAAACAGAATGAGGAGACTCTCGGAGCAGGTAGAACCATCTGTGCAGAATATCCAACCCAGATGTCAGAGAATCAGCCACCAGCCAGGATCACCTTACATAAGTAGTTTGCCATGTGAAGAAATAATTTAGCCATATTAATTGACGGTAAACTTTCCCAAGAATCCAGAGCCCCGGCTGCTGTCTCACAGGTGGGTCTTTTCACTCACAGGATCCAAGTGGGTAAGCGGCCTGTGATCAAAGGGGAGATTGACATAAATAAAGACCCTACAGGAATGCATTGTGCAAACAAAATATGAACAGGGCCTCCAAACATTCCCCATGAGTGTGTGGAGAGAGTGGGGCTTGAGATCGGGGGGCAAGAGGGGAGAAGGGGAGGGGGGTGTTTGGTACAAAAAACATTCTTTTATTTTCCCCTTTTCTTGCCAATATCTTGTCTGCACATTTTGTTGCTCAGGGGGCATAACTATTTGACAGAGGCGCGGAAAGATATGGAGAGAGATCGTCCTATTTCAGACAGTGACTGACAAGTGCACTTTGAAGTGAGCCGATAAATGTGCATCAGGGCAAAGCATATTAGGTTTCCCTCTTTTGTTATGGTGTACTTTTCATTTCTAAACACGGACATGCCGCGATTGAATGAGCACTGACATCCAATCCAAAACGACCCAGTGTTTGATAGGGAAGCTCTGACCCCGCCGTGCCTCCTAAGGTTTACTCTAGCCGATACACAATGCAAAAGTGCCTCCGTGATACACAACGCTGGCTGCAGCCACTGTTTGCCTCCATGTAAGGTATGAAGTCTATTAAAGAAAACAAAGTGCCATGGCTTGCGTATACAATACCATAAGAGGACTTTAAATGTGATGGGGTGAGGTCAGTGAGAACACTGACAAGCTACTTTTAGAGTTTCCAAAACAAAGTGAAAATTAAAAGAAGCGCAAACACAATAAACAAAAAGAGATACGCATATAAACGCGCGAGCATCTCTTAACTTCAGGGTATACCGCTGAGAGACCATCCCCAGGCACTTGACGATATTTTCTACTGTGTTGTAAAAGTTTTTGAAGACGCCTGTTTGTGTTTAAAAAAGGGAAACATATGAATATGCCAGATAAAGAAGGAAAGATAATTTAATGTACTCTTGTGACACTTTCTCAGCACTGCACATCCAAACCCAAAAGTTGGGTGAAATAACGAGAAAAGTGGCTCGGGAAACTCTATTAAAGAAGAACGTAGTGAGTGACAACATTAAAATTTCCCAAGACGACCGAGATCAGACGGTCATTGCCGAGAGACTCCAAAGCGAACCCTGTTCAAACTGACACGTAGGCCCTTATGTTCGGGGAGCAGACGGGCTCCCCCGATAATATATCTCACCCTAGTGTCTATGAAGAGAGGTGCATCACAACCCCCAGGAAAGGGTGACAGCCCCCTCAGGTGAGTGAGGAGGAACTGGATCTGCCTGGTGGCAACCCTGGGGGTTTACTGTGGCGCGCCTGCATTCTCTTGCCCACAATGGGGCAAATCAAACCACAAAGAAACACCCCAGTTATCCCTTGAGGTATGGCAGAGTATGTTTGAAAGAGTGAGAAAAGCAAAACGAAGAGAGAGAGAGAAAGACAGCATCCGAGACGTTACTGAATCCTGAGCATTGGAAGCTTTTATCTCACTTTAAGTCTTAATATTGTAAACATATGAAAAACTTTCTGAACAATAAAAGGAACTCAACTCTCAGATGTCTGATACGTTCCCATTAGAGTTCTCTCCTTGAAATTTCAAGCTCCAAACACCCTGTGGTTGTACAGTGGTCCACGAAAACATCACCTTTCAAAGAGAGAACAAAAAGCAAAGGGTGGAGAAAAAGAAAAACAAGGCAGGTAAAATCTAATTAGAGAGGCAGAAATGCAACAGCGGAGTTTACTCTGAAACAATAAACAGTGTGTTGCTTCAGCGTCCCCAGATTGAGGAGGGGATATTGCGAGGCAGGGTAAGTTGATATTTTGTTTGTTTGCGCAGAGAGTTTTCTCAGAGGCCCCTCCGAAACTGAGAAATTCCAAGGCAGATGAATGGCAGATTAGGGGCCTCACCGTGTGTGTCTAATCAAAGCCACACACACACAGACCTACCCAAGCTCTCCAGAAAACCCAGTTCACCTCTTAATTTTACATATTAGCCACTTTTTAAACATTTTGATGGTTAGGGAGGGGTCAAGACAGCCCACCAGTCAACGAACAACTTGTCGATAAATGAGGTGGATAAGAATATTTTTTGTTTAATATTTTTGTGGGTATTGCTAAAAGTAACTTTTGGATAGACTGAGAAGATGAGTCTCTACATTCATTCACTATAGCCATTAAAGCACAACTTCTGTAACAAATCCACCACCCTCAGTTTTCCGATCATTCATTTTCTGTCTGTTTTCTGCACCTGCTTTCATAAGCATCTTGCCATAAACATTATGGGAGTATATGTAGATTTACACATCCCTATTGATGACATCACACAATCAGACAATATCAAACTGACCACTGTAGCCTTAGCCCGGCTGACAATTTTAGGTTGTAGGAACGTTTCCCTAACATTTCCATCAAGTAACATAATATTATTTTGAAAGTTTTTTCACATAAATGACAGTAACATTAATGTTCCTGCTTGGCTAAAAGAATGTTACTCACATGTGTAATTCTGTAACGTTTGTGTAACACTGCCTACCTTTTTTATATATGACATATAACGTTCTACTAACGTTACTGCAAGAACGTTTATTGATTACTTTGAGAGAACTTGTAGAGAACATTAGCCAATGTTCTGTGATTTCTCAGCTGTGCTAGGAAGAACTCAGAGATCAGATGAACTCTGGCCACTGAGGCAGCCAGACTGCAGCCCAGAACAAAGCTCACACCAATCATCCAGGCGTGTGCTGTCCACCTTCACGCCATCTTTAATTCATGATGCCCCAGCTCCAATGATTGATTTTAATTGATGACATGCTACATAATGTGGCATTAGTGAGGTTTAATAAGGAACATGACTTAATACATTCCCTGTCTTGCAACGCACATATTAATAGCTTTGAAAGATGACATTTTCTCCTTGCCTCTTTTTGGAAATAACTTCAGGAAAATCGTACTTTTCTCAAAGACTTCTGGGAGCTCTGTTCTAGCATCAGACTCCAAACTGCAAGCGTATATGATGTGTACAATGACAATAACGAAATACACAAAACAGAAGCATCTTTATGTAGGTTAACCTTCATATTGTTACTGGTTTCAGTTCATCCTTAGGGAGTTTCTTTCTATAGTACTTTGAGGTTTATCATTTTAATTCTCTTAAAATTATAAAGAAGTTCTTGATGTAGTGTTAGTAGAATGTTTTTTAAATGTTATTTGTCATAAATAAAATGTTGTTCTTAAATAAAATTAAACCTTTTAAAAAATTGTATAGTTAGGTATAAAAAGTTCTAATAACGTTCCTATACCGAGCAACAACATTTTATTCATGTATAAAACATTTTAAACATTCCAAGAACTTACAAAATAACACTTTTAACGTTTTGTTACTTAATGGAAACCTAAGGAGAATGTTCTTACTTAGCTGGGTATGTCTTTGAATTTAACTGACATTTTGAATTGAAATTGTTTCAGTACCTCAACTGGCAAAGGCTTGCAACCATAAGGTCAAGGGTTTGATTCCCAGGACGCACAAATACCGATAAACGTATTCAATGTTCTGTCACTCTGGATAAATGTGTCTGCCAGACACATAAATGTAATGTAAATGCAACACTGTTTGCAGCGAATCTGTATGTCTGTTTGTATATGTTAAATGCCGATAGCTCGTCTCAAACACAGTCTCGGACAGCATGTTGTTGGCTTAAGTGGCGAGAGGCTGCAGACGACCGCTTTCTAACCTAAACACTCCTGAGTGAGGCTTTTACGTGTCTAAAGTAAAAACAAACCCCTGTCAGGGGCCTTTGAGGGTTTAAAAAAACACATACGTACTCATGCGAACACTTTAAAAGGTACTTTTACGAGAGATTACAAGTGGATGAGTCACAGGATGCTGGACGGTCCTGACACCCGTGGCCCTCACTGGTACCTCATCACCCAGATGAGAGCGAGAGAGAGCGAGAGAGAGATAGAAGTGAGATGCCATCACATTAGTGCATATTTTCAAAGCACCGAGAATGACCATAAAAGGACACATTTCCCCCCAAAAGCTGCTTACTGTAAACACGTCACTCTAAAAGCTAGTGTAGACTCCTTTGGCTTGGGGCAATTCACTTCGGCAGTTGCCCTTATGATTTTTTTTCCCATTAAGCATTTAAGCATTTACATTAATGCATACTCCTATCCAAGACTCCTGACTTCAAGCGTTGCATTGAAGATGAATCTGGGAATCAAACCCATGACTTAGCACCATCCTCTACTGTTTGACCTACAGAAACATTTCACTTGCTGAACAACGTTTTTTAAGAAACGGCTCATTCAGCATCTTCAGGCAGGCCCGACAGAAGGCATGAGCGTTTCTGGATGCATAAGAAGTCTGATGAGAGGTGTTGGAAGAAAGATGACTTGTTTCCTTATTTGAAGGGGAAAAATAACACCAAGGATACAGAAAGGAAATACCGGCTAACTGGCCTGTTTTCTGGCTAGCTCTGCTCATATGCCTCGGTGCTAGTCTAAAGTCTGTCTGTGAAGCATTAACAAGCCTCTAAAGTTACTACCACAACATCGCCTGCATCACAAAGCTCTCCAAATCATTTTCAGAACGTCATTGTTTAGATTCTCCGAAACGTTCATGTGCATTCCACGGATCTCACTCACTTGCTGAGCTGTGTTCAAAGGGCAGAAGGTATCTTCAGTCCCAGACAATTCTCTCCACTCACCATATGAAACTTCCTGACCCCAAAATGAAATACCACCAAACTCCATGGAACGGACAAAAACAGAGGGGGGGTTGGGGAGAGCAGGGAAAAATAAATACCCAAAGGTCAGGGCTAAAATTGATGAGTGGGCCTCAATGGGGGAAAATGCAGCTTTGTACCTCCACCCAATCTAAACCCAAAAGCAACAGACCCCCAAAAAACCCAAACTTTCACCATCCTACACAAGGGTGATCAGACCCAGAACAAAGAGCTTGCAAATCAGGGCCTCCAGGACCCACCTGTGTCCCAGGTTGTTTTAATCACATCTGTAACTACCATGGTAGGACGTGTTAATGACAAACATGTGCTCTGTAAAATGTTGGGCAATCAGGGGTTTCTCCTTCTCCCTGGTCAGAAGGGCTATTACACCAGACCCCCAAAGGCTGAGGTATGGTCTTTGATAGTTTCCCCGACGTGAGATCTTTGGATGACCTTCATGAGGGCCAATAAAGGAAATTCCACATACGGATTTGTAGTTTAGGACCAAAATGGCCAAACACATAAAAATGACCAATAACACACCAGAAAAACTTTATGCTTTTCGCTCTCGTTACAGTACACGGCACCTTTATTGCGACGCAGACAAAGCAGCTGCCATGCTTGAGGTTTTCAGTCAGCCGGGGCAAAATGACATTCACCTTGGTTGAGCACATTAAATGTCGGCAGGTAATTGCTTTTAAGGTTTGATTTTCAAGACGGTGCGCCGCGAGAGGACAAACACAAATGCCGTAACCATGCAAAGGGAATAAACGTAAGCAAGGAGCAAAGCGTGAAAAGATCTTTGGCAAGGCTCTGACAAATGAATAGAGTAAACCAGTGTAAATTAAAAGATGCATCAAGGTGCAGGCTGAAAAACGAGGCTGATTTGCGTAATCTCCTCAATGAAATTGACTTTTAAATACAATATTCAATTTGCGTGTGTCTTGTTTCGGATAATAATAACAAAATAATATAGCCGGGACATAAAAGCAAACATCAAAATGGCAAGAGCAGCTTAAATAGCAAAACGCAATTCCGTGAAGCTTTTCCAAGGTACAAACACTCTATTTGACGGCCTTCACTAACAAGGGCATATCGAATTAGTTCTGCTCTGGCCTTTCAGATTTTACAATAATAAGGCGAAGCTTTGAATCTCAACAATACAGGAGCTTTGAAACACACAGGTATATAAAGTGCAAGAAAACAAGCAAAGGCCTTCATGAGATGTCATCAGCATACTCAATTCAGCTCCTGGTATACACACATGTTTTGGACAGTTTTGAATGTCATCTGTCATAGCGCACTGTCATTAAATGTACACAAACGTGGTCTAAGCGTAATCATTCACACAGCGGGTGAAACAGCAGCCTATTGTTTAAACAATGGCGACACTAAGTTTGAAAAATTTAATTACAGCTCGGTGTTTTTTCAAACAAACTGTATATTTATAATAAATGTGCTCGCGGCCCTAATGGGGCCTCTAGCATTATTGTTAGGCTGAGACATTAAGCTCTTCATTGAGTGAGAAGGCAATCACGGGCGTTCGCACCGCCATGGCAAAAATCAATGCGTCCCTCCGCCAGGCATCATTAAGACTAATAGATTACCTCCTTTGTGATGACGGACCTGTTGCTAGGCCGTTACCAATAAAACACAGGTGCAGCGCAGCCGAGCGCTCGGAGACCGGTTAGCGCCGCAATCAGTGTGTTTACACCAACTTGTCGGGCGCATTCTCCGAGCGACAGCTTGGGCACAGACGTGAAAAACAGCCGGAGATAAAGCAGAGACCAGACCCGGACCCAAAATCACTCTTATTTCTCCCATCAAACAAAGACAGAGAATTATACAAAAGGTTGAGACAAGCTAGTCAAACAAATAGAGGACAAATGTAAGGGGAGGAAGCGCAGTCATAAAATCCAGGAAGGTACTGACAGATATTAAAACAGCACGGCCATCCTGGAAGGTAATATGGCAAGATTAGTGTGAGAGAAAAGCAGAGCTGGAGGAAAGGACACTAGTGCTAAGAGCCAGGCTGCAACAAACAGCCCTGTGTTCCAACAGAAACCCAACACTGAGTTTGCGTTCTCCATGCAGACAGATAGCGATCTCTCTCCTGTCTGTCTCTGTCAGTTTTTTCCTTCCACTCCATCTTTGCCCGTCTCACTCTCTCAGTCACACACACATTAAACAAAGATATGTAACGCTCGCTCTGGCCAACAAATAATAGTAAAATTTATTGCCTCTGCGCCTGGTTCTTTTTCTTTATAGCTCTCCTGGACGGATAAACCGGTGACGACTTGAACACAATTCATACAGCTTGTTTAAAGGTCGGATACTTATGAGTCGCTATCTGTTGCTCTGGAAGTGTAACTTTTCCGCCATCAGTCTTGCGCTCACTTAGACAAGTGGGGCATTTAATGTCAGATTCAAGCATGCCTCTGCGCTCCAGCGATGAGGGAAAGGCTGCAGAAGTCATATTTTAGACTAAATTTATGGGAGGGACTTCGTCACTTCACCGGTCTTTACGTCTCCGTGCTATTGAAATGAACAAACTGTTCCCTGAGGACGTGCGCGTGAAAAAACGCTTTATCACTCTCGGCGATGGCGACAAACCGGGCCGTCGTTCACGACGTGGAAACGCATGCTCGTGGATAGACACGACAACAGGCAATTTCTATACTTTCTAAAGAACAATATCGTCATAATCCAAACAAAACGACCTGCGTACTGTTGTCCTCGTACTGACAACAAAAACGCTGTTTTCTGTCACCCTCCCCGTCCACTGTTTGTCTGACACAAAGAAATAAAATCGCAACACACATATACCTGAATACATTGATCAAAATCACTCATGCTTAATTTTAATATAATGGAGAGGCTCTCTTGGATGAGGAAGGCTTAATTATAGCTCTCTCCTCTGAACTGTTCGTACATTGACAGGCTTAATGCGAGGCTACTCTCGCAAGCAATCTTTCCTGTCCAGGTTCTTGCCACCAATCATCCGCACACTACAATTTGACTGCCTTAATATACGGCCCCTCGCATCTGAGAGAATATGAAGAACGACTCCCTCCTCAGACGCACATCCACCTTTCTTTGTGTTTTCTGATGAAACTTCACATTGTTTCAATGTAAAGTGACATCACGCTGGAGCTGGAGAAATTGGTTCACGGAGAGCGCAATTGTTTGATCACACTGACAAATGAACGGTTTATGATGCAGGGACGATATCAGATGTCTGTAATGAGACGACAACGACGCGAATTGATAAATGACAAGCATCCCGAAGATGATATTAGCTTGTCAAGAAAATGCCGCGTGTCGATGTAAACGAATGACAAAACAATGTCCAAGACTAGAAAAGAGTTGATCATGTGATTATACATGGCTCGCAATGTGGGTTGCAGCTCTAGCTCTGTTGTCAAAACCCACAATGCATTGGAGCTGTGGCTTAGCTTTCGTGCACACGCTGCAGAAGTATTGCGCTGTGGTGCTCATGTGAGAGATGCAAGTTTAAGTCCAACCTACATTATACGTCTCTGCTCCATATTCTCTAATTCTACCTTTCCAATAATTTACTTATTTTTTCTCTATTGTCTCGCCAAATAAAAACTTATAATAATAATTAATAAAACTAAAAATATTGCTAAAACAAATAATAACCTTTTTTGGTTGAAAATAAACAAAAAGCAGTTACTGGACAAGTACATAAGGGATCAAAACTGTTTCCTTATCCCTATCTGCAATTGTTAGCTTATAATAATGATTTATAATTTAAACAGTCATGTCGGATTTCCTGGGTCAGTTTGGCTTCATTTGACTTCAACAAACATAAAAAATAAAGTAATCTGCAATTTTATGTTTCAAACAGAGATGGCGGTGAAGAGCCAAAAGTTACAGCTTTAAGTATGCACACACACTGGCTTCAAATGCAACCTAAAATGTTTTTAAGTATGTACAGAAAAATAAAAATCATATTAAATAAATGCATACTTTCCATTAGCACAACAGTGTGACATATCGAAACAGTGTGTGTTTCACAGAGAGAAACTGCAGGTCACAATAATCTATGAACGGCTGATATTCCTTCATTCACCTCATCAGTACATCCATTCAGATCTACAGAGATTTTTCATCCTGTCAGTGAGATGATAATTGTTTGTCTTTATTCTCCACACAGAAGTGTTTGCGCTTGTGTTGTTTCTGCGAGGACAGCGTCAGTCCACCGACTGTGAACGGTCACACCAACATTGTCTATTTCTGTCATCTTGTTTTCTTTACTTTTCTCAAGAACGCCTAAACATTCTTACAAGATTTTCATCTGAGCAGCCTGCAAAAGGTTTAAAGAAAGTGATAGTGAAGATAAAAAAAATGCATTACCGTAAATTCATTACAGCGGCCCGGCAGTATTTATAAACACAGCGAGATGTTGTTTAAAATATCTGACTTAACAGATTACAGATATAAACTTTTTACGGGGGAAACGAGTGGGGAAATATGCTGTGTTTACACGGTCGGAGGAAAGGTACACACGCGTCTCCTCAGAGCCTTGAGTGGCACGGTAAAAAATGAAATAAACATTCGATATAATAAACAAAGGCTGCTTGTGTACGGTCGGGTGACAAAAGGTCTTTACCTTCTGGGAGGGGTGGGGTGGGGTCGAGGAAGGTGTGGAGAACAGAGTAAGAGGGACTTGAACACATAACCTCCTGTCTCCTGCCCTCAGGTGCTGGTAAAAGAACCAGTCCAGGATGAGTTTCAAAGCTGTTTCCAGTCTGCTGAGAGAGAGAGAAAGAGAATGAGAGTGAGAAATAGAGAAGTATAGTGTTACAACACTAATAAGAAATGCCTGAAGGGCACTAAACGGCCTTTTGGCCCTGGAACTAAAGGATGCATACAAACGCACTTCTTCAGGGGAAAGAAGGGAGGCACGTGAATCATGTTCAATTAGGGAGAGGTTATAGTTAGAATGAAGAGAGAGAGGGAGTATTGCAGGTACATGTCTGAGCTCTGTGTATGTGTTTGTATTTGTCAGGCGGGTTTGTTGTTTTAGGTCTCCAGATGACAGCACCATGAAGCCTCTGCTTTGGGCGAAAGGACTTCCTGATCACCACTTCCTCACATAATGGCTGCCTTTATCCTAACAATGACAGTCCATGCCAAGACCACCTGCTAAGCAGCAGCGTGCGGCCACAAATCTAACGGCAGCCAATTATAACAGCCCCTAATCAAACGCAACCGGTTGTAATCACTATAAACCTAAGTACAGATTTCACGCCAACCGCGCATCATGGCTGGCAAAGGCATCCGTGTCAAACACAAATCAAGTATATCAACTTTAGATTTTTCTAAATTTGTTTAGGTGATTTTTTAAATGGTAAAATACGCCCGTTCCATGTTATCATGCAGACAGAACAATACGTAAGCCATTCGTAGGACAACTGTGGCAGTATTAAAACTTCACACTGTTTATCTGATATAGTAACATTTGCTTAACCTGTGACGTGTGTTTGGCACAACGCTGACTGTTTGGCGATACAATGGCAGATGAGGAGAGTATTTAGGTAACCTGTTGGAAAACACACGTTATACTAAACACACCACCTTAAGCTAAATAATTCTATTTACTCCCTGAATACATGTATAATACAAATGAATGTATAGCGTAGGCATATTTATGTACATACATGCATGTATATGTATGTACTTGGTGATTGGTAAAACCTTCCGTTAGCAGCACAAAGTTCACAGGTTCGATTCCCTGGGAACACATGTACAGATAAATTGTATACCTTGAATACACTGTTTGTACAAAAGCGCCTGCCAAATGCATAAATGTAAACATATACATGAACCTATGTGTGGGTATACAGCAGCATGACTAGTTCATAGCAACCATCTTTAGAAGTCATGGCTTCGACAAATAGGCTGGAAAAGAGAGAGACATGCTGATCACAGAGCTTAAGGCTCAGTGGAAGACAGCTAGATGATGTGCGAGCTGGAAAAGAATAGGAAGGAAAACAGACAGGTTGTGCTATGAAAGCACACCCAGCTTTTCACTGTTTAATGTCTCCCTGACATTTCTGCTGCAAGCAAGCCAGGTCCCCATTCTGTTCTTTTTTCTTTCTCTCCTACCAGCCCAACAGGGACATACCGAAGAGGAGAGAAAGAGAGACAACAGCAGGAGAAGATCTGTTCTGTCTATAACTCAAGCAAGGTTAGATGACCCAGACAAAGTCAGAGGTCAGGGTTCAGCGGGGGGGCAGGGAAACATGTAGCTGTATCTGTGGCTGGATTAGGTTTCACTGCAGCCTGGATTCTTTTTTTCATACTTTGAAGGTTACAGTTGGCTGTTTGTGAAGCACCTACATATGTGTACACTGTGCTTCACAGACACGGCCCCGAAAACACTGTACAGATAAAGAACAATGGACTCAGATGGTCAAAAGCAATATCCAAACATTATTTCATAAAAAAGGAAAGTAAAATAATCATAAAAATTAAAATGCATACACTAGTACAAATATTAGATTAATTTTTAAAAACATCTTTAGAAAAGGCTTTTAAACTTCTTTTCTGTTGAAAAGTGTACTGTCCAGAAACACAGTAACAACAAATACTGACAACGGGAAGTAGGGAATAAATTTACCCTCACAAACAAGCTAACATTGTGTTACTCTGCTTTTGAGTGTTCATAAGTATAAGGATTTATCACATATATAAGAGAAAATTAACTCGCAGTTCGACTGTTTTTAGGAAACATCCCAAAGTAAACAGCAGACATTTAAAATCTGGCTGCTTTACTTTATGTTCAGAGCATGTGTCGACCTTGCTTGAGCTGTTTACATATCTGTCACTAGCTGTACCTGGTGCTGCCAGGGGTCCACACACACACACACACACACACACACACACACTTTATCTTCACTCTTTCTCTCTTTACCTTTTTCTTTTCCGCATACAGTGGTCCAAAGTCATTGAACACTTAAGCCACTTTAAAATAATTTAATGTCTTTGCATTACATAATAAAATAGCAAACCAAGTGGCACTTCATTAAGAAAGATGAAAGAAATGTAAAAGAAGCACTTCTATCAGGCAAAGCGTGTTTAAACAATACATTCGTTAGCTTTCCAATTATAACATAACAAATAGTTTATAATTAAGATATTTGGACACTTTCTAGTTGCCAGATGTAGTCAAATGTGTCTTTAGTTAATGTGACAAGCCACACCTGTGGTTATTCTGTTAGGACACCTGTGAGAACTTGAGAGGAACTGATATGCATCCATTAAAAATGACCTTGGGGCCAGTTGGTTAAAAAATTGCAATAAAAAGGGCTCTGAAATTGAAGTTGGTTCTGTGAAGGGTCTAGCATAGGAGTTTTATTTTGTGTGTATGTGTGTGTGGGTGGAGGGGGTAACTTAACCGTTGTTGGGGAAACATTTGTATCTAAAACTCAGCAAAACTTAAATCAAAGCAAAACCTCCTTTTGGGGATGTCCTTGAAATACCAAAAAAATACAGTAAATACATTTTTTATTATTGTAAACGTTTTTTGGTAGGGTTAGAATGTGGGTTAGGCGATACTGTTTCTAACTAGCTGTGTATAAAAACAATGGAAGTCTATAGAATGTCCCCATTTTGATGAGTAAACGTGTGTTTGTAACACAATGTCAGTTGTACATTTTTAATATGATTTAAGAGCCCAAATACTTTTTAAGGGCTGTACATGCACACATACACACTGCTCACCTCTCCCTCCCTTTAGCCCTTCTCAGGACTGCAAACATTTTAAATAACTCGATCAGCTCTAAAACAAATAGAGGTGGAATTGCTACCCCATGTCACATCTGTGTTGTGTTACTGGTGACAGGAAAACGGAGGGGAAAAGGCGACTGCTTTTTAAAGACTGCCACTTTACAGAGAGGTTTTCAAAAACACCATTGACCAGGCACGCAATTAGTGCCAATAAGCAATGTCACCAATGACATTTTCCCCATAAATAAAAACAGTTTGGTTAAGTTCCTCTGGCCTAGAAATGCATCAGGCTGGCCCGAATGTTGCCCAGGACCTTTCTGTTTTTAGAACTCAGAGGAATGCTAAATAAACAGCATTCTGTGTAGAACACTGGTTTTATACCTGGCCTTCTGGTAGACACCATCAGGATGGCCTTTGGCGGTCCAATCATCTGACCGCTGGGTATGAGCGACAGGGTCTTGAGTGGGCCACAGCACGTGTGCGTGCATAAAAGCGTGAACTTTGAAACTCTGAATCATTGGACAGATGTAGTGTGGGGTTACACACCCGGCTGGAACTATAAGGATGAGCGAGGCCTGACCCCACTGACTCCTCTCTGCTGGACCACAGGAGAGCTTCTGGACAGCAATACTCAGAGGACCTTTATTTCAGCATGACGGAAAAATACTCTACCTTTCTTTCTGCCCATGCATGTGGAGACGTGGTCAAAAAAGTTTTTTAAACCTTTACGGTGTTTTTAAATTACGCGATTTTCATTGCTGGATTATGACATCGTCCTCGGCAGCTTTGGTTGATATGATGAATGAGAACCGTAACGCTTTAATCTTCTGACATCCGCGCTGCGCGTTGAACTGACGAGGGAATGTAAACATTTAGATAAAACCTTTCTCTTAAAAACCAGCCCACAACTCACAAAATCTAAATAGTAGTTCTTACACAAACATTAAAACCGTCCCTGCGAACGCTTCACCTGTGCACGGAGACTCCAACGCATAACAGCATCACTGCTGAGGGACTTTCAAATAGCGCCATCTAGTGACTCAGCTGGGAACACAAACTACATCGGGCTGAGTCGTATTCAAAAGTATAGTTATCACATCGCAGCAGCGTTAGAGGTCTTAGTGCCTCTGTCTAAATCTGCGAGTGTAAACACCTTTAACAATTTAGTTATTGTTCTATTCGGAGGGGCTGTCAAAACAGGAGGCAACAACATCTGTTTGTTATTCATCTTCCATAGGAGCATCACTACCTGCAATAAACAGGCATCTGGCTATTGTTCACCACAGCTGCCTCACTGACCCCAAACTGTTGACGTCCGGGATCTTTCACTACTTGGAAAGATAACAAGGATAACAGGCTGTTAAAACCCCAATGTATCTACCCAAATCTTCCAGTATCGCATGTGTCTGCAGGTTCCACAGTGTTCAGTTTTCAACTGGGGCTCACTGCTGCGATTTTCTAAGCAATGATTTATTAGGGCGATGTTTGGTTTATATTTTAAATGTATATGAAAGCTCAGAGTGAGGCAAAGAGGGGGTGGGGCACAACGAACACCCTTTTAACCTCTTTCCCCTTTTTTCCCTCTATAACCCTTATCGTCTGGGGCTAGAGAGAGACTTGCTAGGCTATAGCCACCTGCAAATTACAACTTAGTACTTGAAGAGTTAAGAATGTGTTTCTTTCAGGCTATTGTTGGAGTGCGCGGGTCAGGGGGTGGGGCGAACAGATTCTGGTAAGAGCCTTTAATCCACAGGCTGTCAGGCCCAAACCCTGCTTGACGCCCTATTGAAGTGTAACAGAACAAAACATTGGGCCCCTCGCTAAGCTCCTGCCTGGGCCCCATTCACAGCGACAGGAGAGCAAATTCTTCAGCTGCAAAGAGCCCCCTTCTTAAAGGGGAACACACAAACTTCAAAATAATGCAACACAGAGGAGGAACATATAAATGGCCAATCACTGTCGAGAGTGCATTTGTCAGGGAAGGAGACAATTTTGAGCAAAAAAAAAAGAACTTGACATTTTTTGGCCCCTATATTTTAAAACTACTTTTTAAATCCAACTCCAATACCCTTGCTACAATTATATTTTATTTGAAATTAAACAATGCAAAGACAATGAAAGATTTCTTTTATAAAACTGTTGTGACCAAAACATTTTAAAGATTTATTTTTCAAATGTTTGCAATTTAACAAATTACATCATTAAATATATTTTACATTTTATACTGCTTTGAAGAATTACAAACAATTGTACATGGAGATTAGAGATGATATCTGAGCACCTTTGCAAATAGACAAAAACAATAATCAATTGGTTTGCAAACTTGTCCTCTGCAGTTTACATTATTTTTTCAAGTGTTTTATGATTATCTGTTTGTTTGTTTGTTTGTTTGTTTGTTTTATTGCTTTAGTCACACATTTATGTTAATGGGATACAAACCTCTGTTTTAAACTGGGCAACGCACAGGGGACTATTTTGGCAAATATACTCTTTAACTTTGAAGACTTGAAAACAGAACATTTTAGTACATTTGGACTGACGAATAATTATAAATGTAAATGGTACGACAAAATATGACACGTTTTATTACATTGTGATTAGTGAGGATTATTTCACCCTCTTATGAAGAGCGCAATAATTTGATGAAAGTGAATTTAATAGTCAGACTTTTCAACTACCGAAACCCCAGTGGATTTTTTTGGAAGGTTAACTAAGTATTGCACTGTTGAAATTAAACCAATTCGTGCTATAAGTAGACATTTGCCCTGTTTATTTTACCCAGGCTAAAACACTAAATTTAACTATCTTCAAATATTTTACATTATATTCCAATATTTGAAAAACAAAATAACGTTTTTCTAATGCTTAGCATATACCGTAAAATCTAAATAATATCCAAATGTGGCTTCTAAAGATGTATCTATGCATATAAGGCAAAAATTGCTTTAATCACACAGAGCCGATGACCAACCACAGCTCTAAAACTCCAGGTTAAAAGATGCATATTCATGATACATGTATTCAAATGCGCAGACATGCCTGACAAACCCAACCCCCTCCACAAGAAACCGAACCCCCTACCGCCTATTACCCCTTTAATTACAAAATGGTGCTGCAGTATTAAAGGTTTGTTTAGATAAAGGAGAGCATCTGGTGAGATTAGCGCTACATTATTCTTAGGAAGCAGAATAAAATATTAAAACGGAAGACCGGTAGGAATATAGTGACATTTAGCCTCCATCTACACCATAAAGAACGCTGTCCAAAACTGTGTTGTGGCATTTTAATTATTTTGAAGCAATAAATCAGAACTGCATAACAACTCTCAAACACTGAGTCCGTCTTTATCCATCACTCCCGGAAAGCTAATAATATGATCTGATGTATATCCACAATATCACGAATATTATAATAATATAGACCTGCTACGTCAGATTCAGCTATACATATTTGCAACCACTATAAAAAATTATTGAGAGCATTTCATATTGTTTTACTCTGTAAAGTAAAAGTGCGTTTTTAACTTGTTACGTCGGTGGGTTTAATTTCAATCCACGAGTCACTGACGTGCACCACAACTAAACATAGCTTTAAAAATTAGTATATTATAGCGTTATCACCTGTACATCAGCATAAGTAACGATTATAAAATAAAACGATGATAAACCTCTATTACGAAAACGGCTTCTCCATGTTCATAAATATTTAATGCAGGAATTCAAAGAGAAACAAAAGAGTTTCCATATATTTTTGTATACAACGCCGAATTAGACAAGTAAATTGAAAGTGAAAATAATGATAAAAAAATAATATTATTAAATTATTTTGTGTAATGATGTTGTGCAATATTAATAAATGTTGTTGTGCAATAATAATAAATGTTTTAAATACATTTAAATACGTAACAGAACCGACGTGATTGAAATCATTCTTTACCATTATTTAGTCCAAATTAAACTTGCATGTCTCCAGTAGCCCATTGTTATATTTGCGATACCTGTACACTGTTTTAGTAGCCTACAGGAAAGAGTAGGATCACTTCATTAATGAAAAAGATGAAGTGTACCGAAATAACAGAACAAAATTCAGCCATTAAAGCCAAACTCAAAAGTGACTGTAAAAATAGAGAAGCAGCTTTATGTCAAAGCGTGATATAGTTTTCGTGACGATCTTTAGACGCCATCTCAGTACGAAAAGGCGATGCTTCAGTTACCAAAAATCGGATGCAAAGTTTTTGTATTCCTGTACTACGGCGGCCTCTTGTGGTAAGATTGCTCACAGGTCACCAATGTATATTTCTTCTCTTTCCATTCGTATCTAAGACTATTTCGTCCATGTTTTTCTTATTATTATTGCGAATTAATGAAGGAAGAAATAAATCCTACTTGAGCCTTGAATGACTGATAACCTGCTTCCAAAAGCGCATGTGCCAATGATTTTAAAAGCATATAATTAGATCATTATAACTTTTAACAGGTTTATAGACGATAGGTAGGTTGTGTCAGAATAAGATGATGTGCAAACAGCAACCGCACATAATTTCAATTGTAGTTTAGGGTAGTGTTACTCCTATAGGCTAATGGTGGAACTGCATGGTATTCGTGTGTTTTTTATTAAAAAATGCCATATTAGATATATAAACAGACCTTCAAAGCATATTAATATTGTTCTACAAAAATAATTAATTATTCGTTAAAAATAGTTAGCATATCAACACGCAAAGATCATGTCGATTTCATTGTACTAAAGATAACTTAGGTTCCCCTTTCACTACTAACCAGGGTTAAAAACTGGTGTAGGGGCAGCCACTACCAAACCAAGCGAATACAGCTAACGTGTTAAAGGCAAATCAAATTGAATTCGGCTTAACATAGAATAATACGAATGGCCAGAAGATGGAGCTAATTGCCAACCATTAAATAATGTCAACCCAACGCTGCCCTCACTGGTGTAACAGCTGACCAAAATACCCACCCAACCTCAAAAATGTATTAATAAAACTGACCAACTTTAAGCGATCTTCTGCATCCAGCATGTTCCATTAGGTAGCAGTGAAAAAGAACTAATACTAAACAAATACACTGATGAGTCTAGCATTATGGCTAGTCACAGGTGAAGACAATATTGATTATCTGCTACAAATAACACATATTAAGATCTGGGTAGATTGGTAAACACTTATTTCTCCCAATCAGTTCTCGCAATCAGCAAGAAATAAAGATCTAAACAACTTTGACAAGGGCCAAATAGTTATGGCAAGGCGACTGGGTCAGAGTATCTCTGAAATGGCAATGCTTGTGGGTCAGCAGTGGTGAGAATTTACCAACAGGGGTCTGAGGAGGGACAAGCCAAACTGGTGATGGGGTGTTGGACACTCAAGGTTCCTCAAAGCATGTAGACCATGAAGGCTATCCCATCTGGTCCAAGCCAACAGAACATCAACTGTACAAAGAATTTTAATGATTGTTAAAGAATGGTTTGAGGAACATTAGTTCAAAGTGTTGTCCTGGCCCTGGACCAACAACTTCGAACTACAATGGCTCCACCTTATAACCTATTGGATTTAAAGGATCCGCTGCTAATGTCTTGGTGCCAAATACCACAGGACACCTTCAGGGGACTTGTAGAGTCCATGCCTTAATGGGCCTAACCTGGTAGTTTTATGTATCAAGTGCATGTTAACACAACTGACATTAATAACTAGACTCTTAGTTAGGCCATTAAAAAGAACTCAATGTACCACAATAACAAGTGTACACTCGTCGCAGTACTCGCTGTCGCAGCTGGCAGAATGGCCACACCCACTCTAGCCTGGGAAACGTTTATCCATTACAACCACAGTAACAAATTCACATTGATGATGCAAATTAAGAAAGTTCAGATATACTAAGCTTTAATAAGAAAAACATTCCATCCAAATATGTTTACTAATAAACAGCATAAATTAGACTAGAGGATACAAGCCGCTAGGAAGGGTCAGCTAATGGTGTCATTGGTTACAAAGGTCATTGCAAATGGCTTGTAATGACCAAAACAGCAAACAGGTTGAACAGACCCAATTCTGCTCCCCGAAAAGCATATACGAGTGTGCTGTATGAGGTGTTTTAATCAGTTTTGACCTTTCATAGACATTTCCGATCTCCCTGTGGAGAACACCCCATTCAAAATCATCTATTTCTCACAAACACTGACAGAGTTGCCTTTCCTAAGCTACAATTCTTGAGGATTGACATCTTTAACTACCTGTCAGTGAGTTACAATAAAGTGAAGCTAAAGCAACCCCCATGTTTTCACATACAACTGAAAAATGATCATTTTTTTGATATCCTGATGATGTTGCATGTTAAGGCAAGAGGTCTGCCTGCATGCCATAAAAGTCACTATTGCTAAATTTGCTTCAACATGAAATGCAAATGCCAGAAAGTGCATGTTTGAACAAATCCGCATGCGAGTAAACCGTAATCACTGTAAATCATTGTAATGAGAACAGGGATTAAGTTACAGGCCATTGCTTATTTTTTCTTCATAAGTTACTTCAGGTATGCCTTAAGATGTTTACTCTGGGTAATACTGCTATATTACTGCATTTGATATTCATGTCTCATCCTCAGGAGCCCGGTTTATGCCAAAGCAAAACTTAATGATTTTTTATCCTTGCAACACCTGCATCTAGATCATCAAGACAAGAAAATACACATTTAGGCATTAAAAGAGTTAAGACTTTGACCAACACATAAGCACAGTAAGGACTACAATGAGTAAAACAAGCCAATATGACCTCAAATCAAAATGGCTGCGCACAAACGTCCCAGCAGGCCTGCCAAAGTTGCACCTATACCGCTTTACCTTTTGTTCGTTTACATTTATTGCATAATACATTATCAGTCAAGAATAATTCATGCTAAAAAACAACAGTTCGGCTTCTATAACAGTATATACATTTGTGTCAGGTAAATAATTCAAACCATTGCTCAAATGAAAACAAATATCATATCAGTATTTAAAACAAACAGCCAGAAACGCATTCAAACGGTCAACTTACAAAGGTCATCACAAAGCAACGTCCATTGGGGCTGTTAATCCAAAAGTGTGCACATCTGAACTATTTCAATATATTTAATTATTATTTACGTGCATGTGACATGACGTACATTGAACGTTTACCTGTTATATACCAACGCATTTATACATATCGCCATTCAGAATATCTTATTTGACCAGTTTTGACGTTTTCTCAAAATGTTAATATGTATAAAACTAACCATTTATTAAACGTCGAAATGAAGTTGACTAATCAACATTCTGAGATCGACCCATTCTGCGATTTACGTATTAATGACAGGCACTATCCTTGTTGCCCTTAATATCAGTACGCTCCAGATCATCATGATAAACGTAGGTAGATTTACCTTTGTTTTTAGATGTATTTGGTTTGGGTCATACACATACATATATCGTTCACGTAGCTCAATTTGTGGAGCATTGCGTTAGCAGCGCAAAGGTTGTGGGTTCGATTTACAGGGAGCAATGTACTGACAAAATGTACTAACTTTAATCTACTATAAGTCGCTTTTAATAAAAGCGTCTGACAAATGCATGAATGTAATGCAGTTTATAGGTTTCAGGCCAAAATTTCTTTTAGACCAATTCCTCACACCAAAAATGGTTTCCTAAGTTCTGTAACATGCTTCTAAGTACTTGCGTGGTTATGCCTGAACTTCTAGCTGTTCTCCTGGATGTAAATCTGTGAGGTAGCTGATTTTCCTGAATGATTTTCCCTTTACCTTTCTTGTCTTGTCAAAGTATGCTTCAAACTGACTTACAGAAAACATAAGCTTGTGTGTGCATGCAAAAACAACTAATTAATTACACGCACCTGAAATGATGGCTGGAAACACATGCATGTTCACATTAGAAAGTTTAATATCAAGACATTCAGCATACAAAACAACCCAAACCGTTCAAACCAACAACATTTTTCAGTGCAGACCGTAAATACAAACATTTTCTCATCTCATCTCCATATGGCGCAAATGAAATCATGTCAGTATAAATACAGCATCATGTCTGTTAATAAATACATTCAAAACATACATAACTTAAAGCAAATAAACTCTGTTAATAAGTTAAATTTCAAAACATACTTCTTCATTGTTTCAATTTGGTCAAATGCATACTAAATATTGTTTCAAGGCCTAAAAGAGCCAACCCCTAAAAATGCTACACCTGAAAGCTATCACAACAGTGGTTGCTTATTCTTTTTGCTATTATTTTTACTGAAAAAAAACATCTAATACAGTATAATGAAACATGTGATAAGACATTTGCAGTGGGGCATCATACGCCTAATATTTTGAAACATGATATATGAAAAAGTGTATAATTACACAGTGAATTGTTAAACAGGGTTGTGTAATAACATGAAAACTGCTACTGAATGACTTCATGTTATTGAAAATTAAGAAGATTTCATGAGCTAAAATCTCGTATGTCCAATATGCCACACATTGTCATGCAGAAATGTTGTCTACATTAGGTATAGACCGTCTTCTCAGGATTACCCTTGTGACAAACAGTGAAACATTTAAAAACAACGTTTTTCAAAAGACACAGCATTAATTGAAAAGCACAAAATGAGCAAAGTACTGTAGTATATAAAAACTAGTTGAAATGCCAAATGTTATTCAGCGGAGACCTAACTACTCTATTCAAAGCTGCCATGTGATTTTGTACCACTTCAAAACAAAAATCTTAAAACAGAAAACAATTTGTTGAAATGATACACAGGACTGTGTATGAATTTATCTTGTTTAGAATAAAATGACTTTGATGTATCCAGCTTGAGTGTTTAATCAGTAACTTTCAAGTTTTTTTTTTTTATTATCAATATACTCAGAAACCATTAAAACATGGCAAGTGACTTCCCATAAAACCGTCTAAATTTCTACATAAGCACACCTGTCAAACAAGCATCCAATATCTATCTATCTATCTATCTATCCATCCATCCATCCATCCATCCATCCGGTTGCTTCCTAATGCATTCCTACTGAAGAAAACAGCCTGGATTAATACCTCAAATTGATGAAACACTGGTTAATCTTCATGAACAATCTACAGTTTGTAATGGGCTGTTTAAAGACACACAGTTAACGTCATAAATGTTCAAATCTAATTGTCTATTTGCTACTGCAATCTTTAAGCAAAAACAGAAACTTCTTTGGTAGTGGCACTCTGACGTAAACTAAGAATATTGCATGAAAAATAAGTCATATTTCAAATTAAGGGCATAAGCTGAGATGGTGAAGAGACAATGGTGTTTTGTATTCTCCAGTCAACTGAAAACTTGACAGTGTGCTTTAAATTGAGATTTGGGTGGGTGAAAGCCTACTGGTTTACTAATGTCAAAGTCAATGCTCTTTGGCCATCTGGGTTTCTATCTGAGGTACTCTTCTTCTGAGAAGCTCTCCAGGCTCTCATCATCATCACTGCCCTCCAGTTCTGGTAGATCTCCCCAGAGCAGCAGGTTCTGCCCTGTTAAAGACACAACAGAAGAGTGTTGAAACCTAATAAGAAACATTCAGTAAAGGACCTAAACATCTATGTGAGTAACAAGAACTAGCAAGGAGTTGCCATTGTTTTTCAAGCATACCTATCAGGCTTCTAAGATTTAAACATACAGGAATTGATGTAAAAGCCCATCGCAATCCAATTGTATTTATGTTGGATCGTAATGCAAACAAAAGAAGTTCTGGTGACCATGTTTATTAGAAGCAGATACCAAAAGGCTGTTTGAATATAAGAGGAGGGCACAGGCAATGGTGGCAGCAGATACGGGCAGGCGTCTCAGACCTGTTGCATCCAGTCTATTGATGGTGGATACAGCCTCACTGTTGAACATCCAGAAGTGACCATTGTTGCAGGAGAGCAAGCAGGGCTTGCATGGGGCCACCACGTGATATCCCACCACATTTCCACTGAATGTGCAGAAAGATCCAGAAAGACAGACAAAAACACCACAATGAAACATAGAACAGTGAATGGCTCAGTGAAAACAATGGGGCATTACAGCTAACAAGTTAAGCTTGATAGTTTAAATGCATATATATTTAACAAATATATTTCCATCTGTGTTACACGTCATGATTTATAAACAATATCAGTCTTAAATTCTGACACTTCATCAGTATTAACTGGATTAAACTTATGCTAATGCCACAGTAAACATACAAAAAAAAACAGTAATTTGTTTACCATTTCAGACAAGCAATGTCTCGTAATTTGCATTTGCAGCTCTCAGTAGAATAGCAGCTCGCTACAAAATCGACAGTCCTAAACGGGAAAAACAGCACTGGCATGTTTATGTTTATGTTCATGCTATGTACACCTATAAACATACTAAATATGGCGATGTACTGACTGGTTTATTGGATTACTGCTCTGAACACACGAGGCTCACCTGTTTGGTGGTATGTCGGTTGAGAACAACTCGATTTCCGTGTCGGCTAACAGTACAGCTTTCATTCCTCTCATACACAGCAGGCTGTCACAGTATATACAGTTGACTTGGGTCACACACTTATTCTTGAAATTTGAAGTAGACATCGTAGCAGGTCGAGATCTTCTCGTGTAATGCTCCTTGCAAAAGGCCAGGTCCTGGTTGATATAAAACAATGACAGTCAGCATGACATTTACAATGCACTTTAAACTGATGACCTGCACCTAGCTAGCTAGCTCTAATCTGTTTATCACCTGTATAACGTTTGCAAGATCCCCAGGTCTCAGATAAACAGTTCTCGTTTTAAATTAACATTATAAATCGAAATCCATTGTGATTTCTAGTCCTTTCAAGATTCTACTGGGATGCAAAACAGCTTGGGTTAAAGATACCTTTTCTTGTTAGAAAGCTAGCTAGCTAGCTAAATATGAACCCTTTTCTCTATCAAGCGGTAATACTATTTATACCTGTTTTCGAATATCAAATCGCTCTCGGTTTAGGCCACAGAGAAACACATTGTACGCCTGTACAATATCACTACCATTGCAACTGGGGTTAGCTTGCTAGGCTACGTTTGTTTACCTCCGCGACAAAGCGGATATACACTTCCTGAAATATTTTCAAACCGCCTCGTCGCTGAAGCCGATTGGTTAAAAATCACCACATCTCGCATATGATTGGTCAGATCAGTTTTATGACTGAGCACAAAACGTACAGCAAACCGCAAAACCACCAGCAAACTTATTTTTTAGCTAAGGCAAAGTATATTTGTAAGAAAACTCATTTGGAATACCCTAAATATATTTCCGATTCAGTGATAGTGTTGAAATTGCAGTAAAAATAAAATAATACTATAAACGCATGATTTAACAATGGCAGCTCGCCCTTAAGACGCAATTCAACCGATTGTTCAACCAATATAACATGTAATACTAAATTAAAACTATGTTAAACCCTTGGTCAATGTATGGGTAATTTAATGGATTCGTGTCGTGTTGTAACCAATGACAAAGGAGGGGGGTTGTTCTTTATCTGCCATGAAAATAGGCGGGGTTTGAGTTTGGGAAAATTCGGAGAATAGCGTAACAGTAAGTCTTGAGGGGGGATTTTGGTAAATGAGACTGGATTTTAGACATGAACGTCGTGTTTCAAGGTAAGTTGTTCATTGATCTCATGTTATATTTCGAGATTTAAACGGTTCTGCTCAGGAAATCTCAGCAATCCTAAAACGGAACGTGGGAATCTCCTTAAGGATAGCCCAGAACTATTCAGGAGTGACCAGAGACTGGCGATGCTTTAGGTCTTTGCTTTTCAGATCGTGTTAGTGTCCAGACTAACTCCTGGAACACGTGCCCTTTAAGTTAGGCCATTAAACAAAATAGTTAAAGTTATCCCAAAACCTGCAGCCTTCTAGGTAGCCAATCTTCCACATAAACGCGTATTTCGCGTTCTGATCATGTTAAAGTACAGTCGCGCCTTCTGTAGTCTAGGGCCCGCTTTTTATAGAATTGAAACAGAATTAAGTTTTGAGGAAGTTTACGTTAAGGAACTAGTATTTAGAAATTGGATCCAGTAAACTTTTTTGTCTACTCTGTCTTTCTGTGTAGTGTGATGCTGGAATGCCCGGAGGTGATGTTAAGAGCGCTTTAGGTCTAATCTATGCCTTCATTCTGGACACTGTAGCCGCACACATACACACGGATCGTGTCGTCGTTTGCCCCGCTGGAGGAAAGCAGAAACTTTTGACGGCTCTGCATCTGATACTGCTGATCTTGTGCGAGTGAACTGAGGGATGAAACTCGTCTTTTTCTGTTTATTTCCCGCATGCTGTCCAGGTCGCTTTGGGACGCATTCTACCTAGGAAGCCAAAGGCAGCTCCAACTCGTAATGCGGCGCGATTGATCATCTAAAAGAGACACAAAAGCATTTCAGTGACGTGATTTCATATCTTTACATAAATCCTCGGATATCTGTAGCCGAACAGTCTTTTGTTCTGCCGTTTCTCGCTGTAATCGGACTTATTTCATTCATATCGATATGACGTCCCCGGCTAAATTCCGAAAGGACAAGGAGATTATAGCCGAATATGAAACGCAAGTTAAAGGTAAGCGACACATGTCTTTAGTACAATGTAAATGATCTACAATGAACATTCTCACACATCCACCATTGTGTTCCACGTTACTGTATATGCGCCAGTGTGCGGCAGCCCTTGCGGAACTAACACGATTGCGTTACGACGAAAATAAGGGATTTCTTTGACTTTGTTTAAAACAATAGTAGCGCATCTCCAAATCCGCCAATGTGTCTAAACGTAATGATAGATGTGTCAGTCAGTCGTAGTCGGAGCGATCAATGATCTGATCCAGGGCACTGTCAGTTCAGCAATGTATTAAGAATAAGATAAATGAACTCAGATCTTTTTAACAGATCCGGATCATACCGTATATGCTATGTAAATCGACGTTAATATGTAATTTATGCGACGCCTGTCCTGCATTAGTGCATTGTTAGTGTCAGTGAACGCGTGAAGGTTGAACGTATAGACAAGGCAGGGCGTTTTCTTTTGCCCTGCATGTATCTATACGAGCTGCTGTGGTGCCGTTTAAAAGCAATTGATTTTTGTCATGCTATCTGTCTGTGAATGACATTGAGGTTGTATAGTAGACAAGAGGCTAAGCAACACGTTTAAGACTATTTAAAGTCGTTAATTTGATCGTCTTCGGTTTAAACTGAGCATTAAGCTTGAATGAAGTAACGGTGTTGTGCTTGGTGACATTATGATTATGATCATTTAATACTGTTCGTGGTGTGCTGGGTGAACGAACCGGAGTTTGTAAGTAGTGCCGGGGGGTGTTTTCAACAATGCACCCCGCATCTCTCTTCACTCCAGATGTGCACGTTTTTGTCCCACGAGACGGGTTGCGTTCCCATAGAAACATCTGTCTGATGAAATGAAACTAAGCTGTTTTTAATTGAGAGGCGACTGAATGATTTCCCTCATTAGTAAAGCTCCCTAGTACGTTTTCCTCGCCGCCCAAAAAGTGACGTGTGATATGTGTGTTCTATTATGCATTTGGCTGGTCACTAGCGCTTTATATAGACCGTCGAGTAGCCCTGCCTGTTGCTGCTGAGTGTGGGTCTCTGTTACGAGAGCCAGTGGGTTTCTATCAGAGTTAAATTTCATTGGGTCATTGTGGCATATAATAGATAATACTAACCATCATCTCAGCCTCTTCTTTAAATGCAGGTTTTGTAACGAAACAAAACTAATTCAGACTACATAGAGTTATTTATTGTTTACAGATTATTTTAAATGTCATTTTGAAGATTTACAGATTATTTTAAACTGCATGAATTGAAGGCAAAATAGAAAACTGAAACAGGTGTTTTGATATTACTGTTATGCTATTATTTCTTGTTCCTCTGATTCTTCCTTATCAGGATTCTGTCCGCCTGTGATGAGTCTTTTCCTTGCCATTTTTAACCCCCAGTCTCCCCCACACGCAAATCTCTGTTATCATTTCCTCTCTTTTCGCTGAAAAGTGGCCTAGATTTTGAAAAAAACCATCGCTGATTTGGCTAAATATTCTGTCATGAATTAGTGGCAAAAAGAGGAAATGGTAATTGCTCTATGATCCATTTCTGTGATGAGACAACCAGACATGAAGAGAAAATCTGTAACGTAAGAAGTCGGAGAGAGGCGGATCAAAGCTGCGTACAGTTCTAACTGGATTATCATTGATTATCATCAGCATGATGTGAAACATGCAGTTTTACACTCAAACTGTGTTCTTACTTCCAGTGCCCTGGAGTTTATTATATTCTGCAGTGGTGCTGGCATCATCCAGAGAGAGCTTTGATAAATATTAAAAGCATGCATGGCTTCAGGCAAACAGAATCTGAAGAATCTGACTCTATGATGCATGAACCTCACAACAACTCTTAGCCAAAGTGTTGTCTGATTGGCTGACACTTTGCTTGGTTAGTCCAGTAAAGAAATTCAATAGAACTCGATGAATCCACAACAACAGTGTGTGTTTGATTATGTTTGTTTGCCCAGCAAAATCTTTTGGGTCTTTTTGGGTCTGTTCCACTAGATGAATTTGGCATTGTGCATGCTTTCTCAGTTGTAGTGTGCCTTTGGTGGGACTTTCTCTTACCTGATTGGGCTAGAGAGAAACAGAAGACTGTGCTTGGCTTCACGAAACCTGTCAGGAAATGTAAGGCTGTGTTTTTTTCTACCACAAATGGTTAGAAAGATTGGATAATGTAGCTGTAATCCTCAGACACGGGGAGTGAGGCTGTCAGCATATTTAATGATTATATGGCTGATGTATTTTTTACAGTGGTGAAGGAAACTAAAGCATTTGGAGAAATTGTTTTAATGAAGATTTCAGGATGATGATTTCCTTCATTTTTATGACACTAGCTCCTGTAATTAGACGGCAGTTTCTCGTGCGCACGGGAGAAGCAGAATAGTGCAAAATGGATTTGAGTGGGCGAATTGTGTTGATTAATTGATTTTAATAGTGATTTTGACACCCGTGTATGTAGGTCGCTGTGCGATTCTGTTTGAAGTGCTGGAGCACTCGCAGGTTTTGGGGGAGGGTGTGAAAGCTGAGCTCTGAGCTGCACTAACATTTTCCTTCGCCACATATTTTAGCAGAGCTTCTCATATTTCCCTCTTTAAATGTCAGTAATCACTACGTTCATCCAGTTTTCACTGCACGTAGGGCCAAAAAGAGGCTCTGGGTTTTGATCAGGTTCACACTGTGTTCAGAGCGACTTCCTCTGTGTTCTCCTTCTCTGCCACCGGCTGCTCATTTCTCATTCTACAACAGCATGTGTTTGGGCTGACAGGAATAGGTGAAATGGGGAAGTCTTCACACCCTGAGCAGCTGTTTGCTTTATCTAGCAAAAAGAGACTAGGAAATAGGAAAAAGGAAGAAAAACCTCCGTATGGTTTCGATAGCTGTGGCTTTGTATGAATGCACACACACACACACACACACACACACACACAGATGTTTAGAGCGTGCTTTGAACAGACAGACAGAGATATTGATTGGTTGAGGAGATGAAAGATGAAGAGGTTGATCTAATGAGAGACATCATGAGGGATATGTGTTAACATTAGTGATGGGTCACGGCTAGTCGATTAGTGAGCATGACTAGTTTATCACAATTTTTTTATCAGCATGAATAGTTTTCACAGCTGTGCTTCAATTTATTGTTGTTCCTGTAGCTCAGTTGGTAGAGCAATGCGCAAAGGTTGTGGGTTCAATTCTGAGGCAACACACATACTGATAAAATGTATAACTTTAATGCACTGCCTGTCAAATGCATAAATGTAAATGTAATTTGCATAGTACTTAAACAGTTTGCATAAGCTTACTTAAGACTGATTCATTGTTGTAACATACCAAGTAGTTTATTCAGTGCATGGGTATTGTACAAATGTATATACATGCACATTCTTAGTAAAGATAGAGGTGTATTGGCCAGACTGATTAATTGTTTAAAATTTTGCTAATTTGACATTTTTAGCATCTACTAGTAGCTAATATCTCCTGCTTGTGTCTATTCCACACTCTGATAGTCTTGTCCAAAATTATCTTGACTTTTGGGTAAAAAAAGGGAAGCAAATGTTAATTTAAGCAATTTTGTGTACATTCATTTGAAAATCATATAAAATCCCTGTTTTTCAGCCCCTATCAGGCCAATTTAAATTTAACCTGATGATCAGAAAGCCATTTAGCTTTATTGCTCTGCAGCACTCTATGTTTACCCACAATGCAGTTGGAATGAATCATTACATTTCCACTCTTCTTGTCCATTTAATACTCTTCCCCATAACCAGCATGCTTTAATTAGAACAGGCCAGCATTGATTTGAGGCTATTGCTCAGGTCAAGACTCTCCACTTCATCCAGGCATTAATGAGTCTATGGTTTGTGTTCCTAGCATGAAGCTAAAGTACTGCATGTAGATGTACTTTATGTGGAAATGCTGACTCTGCCTGAAATAATCTTTCCCGGGAAGGATGTTTGTTTAGGAAGAAGAGGAGAGGAAGGACGGAGAGACAGTGCAGAGCGCACATGTATTGTTGCTATTGTGTGCCTCTAAATTGGAAACTCAACCCCGACTTCTGGGCTTCCTGTCAAAGGACCAGCCCTGAGATAGCTGACCTGGATCAGGGTGAAGGCCTCTGATTGGAGAATAAACAAGAGCTGTAATCAAAACACTCTGTTGACTGTGTGGTTTGGTCCTGGTTCCAAACACTTGTTTGTTTCAATTATAGGTTTGCATAACTGGTTCAATGGTTACTGTGACAAACCACCTATTCTTTCCTCACCATTGTGCTTTGCAGTTTAAAGTAAGATTTTTTTCTGTTTTGTGAATTTTTTAAATGTTGTTTAGGGCAGACAAAAATGTATCATACTTTCATATCACTAACATTAATATTATCATACCATTGCATATAGCTTGTCAAACCATTTAGATCATATAACACGCATTGGAAAAGCATTTCGGTTTCCTACTTTTGAAGGCTTTAAAGTTTTTGTTCTAATCAGTGCACACTAAGTGCGCTAAGAGCCAAACCAAGAACTTTTAGAGGCCCCTAATGCACAGTGTTCACCAAGAGAAACGACCTCAAAAATGTTCTGCATAATTTAACCCAACATGAATTTTAGTTTGGTGGTTTATTACCAATTCATGCCAGTAAATTCTGAAAGACATTTTGTGACTGCGCTTAATAATTTCATATCCATAAACGAGAAGAGTCACTGATAAGTCTTCTTTGCTGTTCTTTCTGGTGTCATTGTTTATAGTTCTCACATTTGCAGAGAAATCGCAGCTTCTTAATCAATTAATCATCTCTGTTTCCAATTACTGTTGTGGACTAAAGGTTTCTTACCCGTTGGGCTACAGGGGTAATTTCTGATAAATGGACAAACATGTCCTGATGTTTACGGATGCAACAGAAAGGCTGTAATTTGGAACAGATGTGCGTTTACTCTGGTTGCACACACGTAGACACACAAACATTACCTGAGAGAGAACAAAAATGTTCCAAAATCACACCCTTCCAAACGCCATTACGCTTGTACCGCATCAGCATAATTTACTGTGGAAATGAAAATGGCCGTATCGACTTTCTGTTCCTGCTAATTAATCTTCCGCCCTACTCCTCAATATCAATTTAGTACACCGCTATAGATGAGAGTGTAGGGGAACAAATGATTGCAAGGTGATTCCCAGTCTTGAATCTGCCAGGCTGGATCACAAAGTGAGAGAGAAAAATCAAGGCAGAGTCTCTTCCAGACACAACATCACTCAAGCTGCTTCCACTAAAGCCCTGCTCGGGGACAAGCCATTTCCAAGCCATCTTCCTGCAATCCTTTTAATTTTTATTAAATGTATTAGCAAGCATCCAAATGGAACGCTCACACACGTGCACGTTTCCATGGTTCATTTCCCGATGGGTAACGCCGGACTCAATAATGTGATTTTGCTGTCAGTCCATGCTAAATGTCCTGCTCACCAGCAGACCTTCAGACAGCTATGGTAAAGTCATCAAGCACTTTCTTAGCTTTCTTCCAGGAGAGGTTTGGGGGAGGGTGGGCAAGGAGCCTGCAGAGTAAAAAAACATTTGCATTCTGACTTCCATCTCCTACCTCTTTTTCACACTGAAAAGGCCAATATCCCAGCTAACAATTTTAAGGTTGTAAAAACGTTTCCCTAACATTTTTATTAAGTAACAAAAACGTTAAAAGAGTTACTTTGAAAGTTGTAGGAACATGTCCATGTCCATGTTTTTAGCTGTTGCATTAATGTTATTGTTTTAAGAATGTTATTCAAACATTTCTATAATTCTGTAACATTTTTTCAAACATTACACTAACTTCTTAAGAATAACATATTTGATATATGATAAGTAACATTAAAAAACCGAGAACTTTTGCAGAAGGTTAGCTAACATTCTGGGAATGTTCCCTGTTAGCTAGGATTGGTTTTACAGGACTTTGCCCTCTGCAAAGTTAAATACATGACAGGAAATCTTGCCGTTCTGTGACATTAAAGTGGACTGTTATGTTAACTCCAAGACCTAGAGCACTTTTTACATTCACAGAGGGGATCAAATGAAAGGTCAGAGTTCACATGTTTAGGATACTGCCTTATGTTTTAACCATTCTGATTGGAGGATGCAAAACAGGAAGGGCTTACCTTGAAGAAGCGCTAATTACCAATTGCCTTCCAGTGTCACAGATGTGGCTGTTTTTCATTAGCTCCTTCTTTGAAGATTTCTCATTTGCACAAGGAAGATTTATCATTCTGTTACCTCTGAGCCTTGGGTTACATTTAAATGAAAAGATTAGTGGTAGCAAATAAAGAGGTGTGTATGAGTGTTAGAATTAGCATTGAATAGGCAAGTCTGTTATAAAATGTAGCTTGAGTTTTTGTGCAAAATCATGTCTAGCTAAATAGCTTTTTTGATATTGACTGCAGTCATTGACTTTTATTTAGGCATGAATAAAACTAGCTATGCTAAGACATCTCTCAGGTCACAAAGGAGCAATAGAGTTACCCTTAAATGTCAACAGCTGTTTTGTCTTGTAGGTAGCTTTAAATATATTTAAAATCTTGTTTGTTTAGCAGGATTTACTTCATGGTAGTAGATAATGGACTGTAGACAAATAGTTATTACACTATAGCAACACTTATGCTGAGAATGCTACACATTCTTGTGTTACATTATGAAATAACGCTGTGACACTTTTTGAATCACAGCGTGACATCGTCTGCGTTCACAGTCACATATATTGTGTTTCAGGCCTTAGCCAACTTGAACAGTAACTTAATTTGAATCTCATGGTATTTGTCTTGATATTTGCATGCCATCAACGGACACATTCCACCAACAGTTCTGCGCTATGCAGTCCCACAATTCAAATTCCTTAAACCATGCCAACGTTTTTCAGCCCAGTGGTTCCCAACTCTGTTCCTGGAGGACCTCCAACACACCCTTATTTGACACCCCCATGTTCAGGTATTGGAATAAGTGCAAGTTTGATGAGGTAGATATTCAAAATGTATACCATGTTCTCCGTGATCAAGGTTTGGAACCATTGTCTTGGGTTCTACTAAAGAGTTTCTGGGAAAAGATGTTACTTCTCATAATGAGGAAGCACTGAGATTTGTCTAATCAGACTTTCCCACAGGACATTTCAGTTCCTCCACTCATATCCCAGTTAACAGGGAACATTCTCAGAATGTTGTCTAAAAGTTCTCCAAATTATCAGAAAAGTTCCTGCAGTGATGTTAGCTGTGGAAGGTTTTAAAGTCATTACAGAAAATTGTTTGAATAACGTTCAACGTTCTTCACATTTTTTGTTACAATATAAAACTGTTAGCTGTGACAGGCCCAGAAACTGACAATGAAGGCCACATCTCACAGAGCAACAGACCTGGGACCTGTAGGAATGTGCAACATGAGTCAGGATCACAGTCTTTGGAGGGAACTGGTGTCTTTTCTAGCTCCTTCTCCTTTCTTTCCAAATCGGCTGTGGTTCTGGTCAAACAATAAGAGCATTGTGTAGACCTGCAGGACCAAAGCGGTCTCTGTTCGGCTATTGTTCTTTTCTTCCTGGCCTGTTCACTCCTACTTTTCGCTCAACCCCTGAAATGATGTTTGTCAGTCAGGATGAAATATGACACATCGGACCTCCCCCTACTAAACCAGACTTTTAATAATTGCAAACACATGATGTCTTAACACATGGTTGACCACACACTTCGGCATAATGTTTTTCTTCTGTACTCATTTTCATATGAAATACTTCAGCTTACAACGTTTCATGAGAGACCAGAGGCTATATTCCCTATATGCTTATTATAATGTACCTTGTATATCTGCACGTCTTGGCTCTACATTGCCTGTAAATGCTGTTCAAAGACTTGCACTAATAAGTTGTTTTCTTCAGGTTTAAGAATGCACATCAGTGAGGAGCTATTAAAAGATTCCTTGAGCAACAAAAGCATATTTATATCCTCAATTAAAAATCAATAAATAAAGAATAAAGGGCAAGATTTCCTCTAAATAAACCCACCCCAACTGTAAAACAATTGAAACCAAGGTATTGGATGTCTGAGAGGTCCCCTGAGCCAGGAGAGGAAACAGATTGTTTCGTTGTGTTAAGGCCTGCTTTATTTCCTGTCTCTGTTACGCAGGTTTTTCATTATAGTTACTGACCCCTATGTGGCTTTCTGACCCACTTCTGTGCTTAAAATCCAGGTGGATACTGGTTTAGTCCTTCCTGCTTTGAAGTTCATGGTATTAGTCTGATAATGGTCAGCTTTGAACGACTGACAAACATTTGGGATTGTGTGAAGTATGACATCATGTCTGCCCGTCTCACCTTCACGTTCAGACGATATCATATGCCTTGTTTCTGGTCATTACCTTGTGCTGTAGACTGGAGAAAAGTGTGACTGCCAAAAACAAAAGTTTACCTTCATTTTTGTAATATATGAGAGAAAGAATAAAAGTTAGGTGTGTCTCTCTTCAGGATAATTAAACTCCCTCTATCTCAACACCGCAGAGATGTTATTCCCCCAAACCACAGCTTTTGTAGTCTATTTTCCCATCATTCCTGCTCACAGAACAGCGTTTTGTACGTCTGACAAGACAAACAGCTTGTAGCTAAGTTTTCGTTTCAATATTTGCTGCTCTTTGACACAGCCGGGGCTCTTCTTGGGTGTTTTAACCGACTCCCATCATTCAATTTTAGATTGATGTGATTGTTTATGATGTGGATATTAAATGGCTCCTTTAATTCATTATTAGCCACAAGAGTTGAGTGCTTTCTTTGAAGGGGGAGTTTATAGGGTTGGTACTTGATCCTGTTTTTTTATTTATTATATTGCATTTATTTTTGATTATGCATTTAAACGCAGTTGTCATTTCCAAAACTTTGCATTGTGTATGTGGCCAAAAAATCTGCCAAACAGCATATTGTCGGTGCATGAGTGCTTACAGTATAAACATTTTTTGGGCTGTGTGTGAAGAATATTGGCAGAAATACAGTCCCAGTGATTGGGGCAAACACATGGCACAGAATACAACAGTCAGGCATAGATGTGTTTTGCTGGATTTGCTGTAGTGGCAGTGAGGCAAAGCATTGCAACAATCAGGTATAGATTTTTGTGCAGGATTTGCTGCATTTGCAGTGAGGTAGGGTATTTGCAACAATCAGATATAAATATTTTTGCAGGATGTGCTGCATTGGCAGTCAGGTAAGACATCATTCAACAATCAGGTATAGATCTTTGTGCAGGATTTGCTGCATTTGCAGTAAGGTGAGGCATTGCACTGTTGCTATGAGTCGTTCAGCAGGGCCGTTCAGCCTGTCTGACTGGGTCACACTTCTTCTAATGCTTTTTTAATGAAGCAATTCATCACTGTTCTTTGTTTTGCTCTTAATATGTGGTCTCACTTTCACCCTCCGCAAACATGCTTATGTTCACACTGAGCTGATGTTGGGGGAGAGTCTGCAAGCCATGACGCCTCATCTGTATTCCTGTGCTAGCACAAATGACTTGGAGCCATTTTACGTGTTCTAAAGTATCAAAGCATGTTTCGTTTTGATTTTCTTTTGTCCACACAACGTGAGCGCAAACTCAAAGAGTTGTGTTTCCCCTTCATCAGTTTTTTGCTTTGAACTGTAAGATAAAGCTACACTGTTTGTGCCCAAACTGCCCACAATTATACACATGCAGAAACTACTACCTCCCAGATAACAGAGAATGTCAGCCAATGTTCTGAGAACATTCTCTAAACATTCTCTCTTACCAGTCAAAGTTTTTGCAGTAATGTTAGGAGAGCGTTTTTCCAATGTTATATATTATGTATATGAATGTTACTCTAAAGAAGTTAGTGAAAGGTTTAAAAGAGTTACAGAATTACAAAATGTTGAGTAACGTTCGTACAATTATGTTAATACAACGTCTAAAAAAACCGACTTTTTGAATGTTCTAAGAATTTCAAAATAACATTTTAAACATTTTGTTAACAAAATGTTAACATTTTGTTAACATTTTGTAATGGAAACGATACAGAAGCATTTTTTACAGACTAAAATTGTTAGCTGGGATGAATTGAACTGGTTTTGTTAGATAAGAGAGACTAATTAAGAGAGGCATCGATTTATGTTGCACATTCCTCGTGTCATTCAGTCCACCAATGTCAATGTAACACCATTGTAAAATACTACTATTTGCATTTTTATTCAATTTGGCCTCTATGATTCCCATCCCCACTGCCTGCATCATCCCGGGCCCCCAAAACATTCTAAAGTAGACTTATTCAGTCTGGTCAATCTGTGCACATACACTGTATTCTAAGCCACCAGTGGATACAGACCCTGACCCCGACATTGTGTGTTTTGGATTACCCACAAACCCTTGACGAGGAACCCTTGGAGGTTCCTGTAAGTCGGGGACAGACGGATCTCAGCCCGCCGTAGGCTTTAAAATTTCTGGCTTTCTTTTACTCAAACCAGATGTCCTCTCACCCGGCACATGACTCCATAATGAGAGCCGAACCTGAGACTCTCATTCCTTTGCTTTATGCGAGGCCTGTTTTGCACAATATTCGTCCTTACATAATAATTTAGGGGCCTGTTTTAAAGTTGTGAAGATGTTTTCCCCCTTTGAAGTCAGCACAACACCACTTTTTGTGTTTGTGTGCTGGGCATGCTTGTGCTTTGCCTTTGTTCATGCTTTGATGAAAGCACATGAGTTTTAATGAATGTAGATGCAAATATAATAATTAAACTGAGATAAATCAGGCACGTCTTTAACTCCGAGGTGCGCTGAAAGAAATATTTATCATTTTGATAACTGCACTGTTGCATTGCCCTGAGCTGTAGTATGTTTTGCGCACTTGCACATTCTTGAAAGCCTCTTGGAATACAGAGGTGTAGTTATGCAACACAGACTGAACTTTAATTAATTTTTCCATAAACTTTATACGGTGCAACTTTTGAGTGTGCATGCATGTTAAATTACAGGTTGTGTGCAGCTGTACATGTCCATGCGCATCCTGTTGCAAACAAGCTGAGAAAAATCCTGCAGGAAACGCAACTAATTATACATTCGTACTTGCTTATAGTGACGTTAGCTGTACTGCTATCATTTATGTTTAGAAAGTAGGGCCTTTTTTGACACGTCAAGTACCTATTTTGGTCATGTTTTCTTCCTCTCTGAGGAAAGGAAACAGATATTTGTGTGCCGTTTTACCTTAGCTAAATCTGTCTTATGCGTTAACATAATCAGCACAAGCACACTCAGAAACTCTTGTGCTTCTGGCTTTGGGTGTGAAACGGTTCAGTCAGATGCAGTCAGATGTGGTTTGTTGGTTCTGCAGAAATTCCTTATGTTTTCACATCCACTCAAATTCACTACTCTGAATTATCGACATTATGACACGGCAATTAATTTTGCTGCTGTTTTATTAGGCAAAATAGTTCACAGTTAAGCAGGCCCTAAATACAGCACTCCCAAACCACAACTCTCTCACCATGAAACGGTCACAAATGCCAATGTGGTCAGTGATCAAATTTAAATCCATTGCAAAGCGGCAACCCCTACATTTTTTCCTTTAAATGGTAGTTTAGCGAGGGGTAAAAGCTAGTGTTTTTAAACTCCCCTCCTGATGTGCTGGTTTCCTGTGACTGCTCTTTGGTATTTCGAGTGCCAGCTGACACACACACACATGCACAGGTTTGTTTGACTATATTAGTGAGGTCATTCCATAGACTTCCATTGATTTTACATCAGGCTAATTATACTGTATTTTCTATCCCCCAACCCTAACACAAACATGTTCGTGAAATTAGATTTAAAGAAAAACTTGATTTGGTCAATTTATGAGCCTTTTTATTTAGTGAGGACCAGTAAAATCTTCACAAGTTGGTTGTCATGACGTTTCACTGTTTGTGGCCCTTGCAATTATAGCTAAACCTGCGCGCACACACACACACACACACACACACACACTTATACATTCCACATCTGAAGGAAATGGTAATTAAATAGTGAATGAAGAACTGAAGCACAGAATCATATCATCTGCAGACACTGTTTCACGCTGCTCAGACGATCTGCTCAGAACTGTCTCAGAACAGAGGTGATGTTGTTGCTGTCACTCATCTACATCCAGTTCTTCTCCATGCTGCTCCCTGGAGCCCCCTTATAATGCATGAGGTGTTGCAATAATATGACACACCCAGTGTAGGTCCTGGAGCTCTTCTAATGCTCTGATGAATCGGGTGTCTGGAGTTTCAGTGATATCTGAAATGTGCAGTTGTTCTCTGTTAACAATCATATACCCGCTATGCAAATACTAGCATTGCATAGCGTCGCATATGCATTGCCGTTTGGTTGCTAGGAGACTTTATTGATGGTCAAACAAAGCTAATTTTGTTTCCTTATACATCATCTTTCAAGCATCAGCAATGTAAGTCACAATCCCTTTGATATGGCCCGCCCACACTTCCTGTTTTAACAGGAAATACATCAACACAGGAAAGACAACTACAGTCTCACATGTGCTTCATTCTTCACAGATGTAGACATGTACTCTGTCCCTGTCTGTCTCTTCTTCTCTTCCTATGATCCTGTGAGTGTGTCTTTTCCCCCATTACTTCACAAAAGCCCCATTGGAGTGGGAGGTAATTACTCTGCACACTAAAGGGGGTCCGGTCATCTGACCTCACCAGCCGTCCCACACAGGAATGAAGAAAGCGTTGAAATCTCTCTGTCTCTTTCTCTCATAGTCATAGTGCTGTCTGATCATTCACACAGTAACTAAGGTATTTCTCTGGAGCTCATACTGTAATTGATGGCATGATAAGACGCCATTTGAATTCGTTCAATGCAACATAATCACGGGATGAAACACTGAGCTCTTTTGTTAAACGGATGGATTAATAGTCATAAACTTGTTTTATCTGATGCGATTAGCATGTTTTATTTCCGCGTTACTGTTTGTACTTTGTAATTGAGCGGTTTATGTTATCAATTCAGTTTAGTAATTTCCATAATGAGGACTGAATCTGAAGTGTTTTGAATTATAATGTTATTAGGATAGTGTATTTTCTATACATTCTTCCATTAATTTCATCAACATGTAGGATTATCCTCAGTTTTATATTTTTGTTTTTGTTATGTTTTGGAGTTTGTTGTTTAGATATGCTATTAGTTGCTCTTACATAACTGTACTATGTTTATGTTCATGCTTTTGGCCGACACTTTTATCCAAAGCTACTTACAGTGCATTATACATCGAATTAATTTCTGTGTTCTTTACCAGTTGGGCTAAAATTGATAAAAAATCAATAACTGATGTATTGACTTGGTTTCATTGAGGCAGTCTTCTTAACAGGCAAAATAATGAGTTAATAATCTGCTATATGACAGGCACCAGTTGAACTGTCTTGTGCTGACTGTTGCACTAAAGTTCAGATACAGTTTGAGCTCAGCAACATCAAACAGCTTCCTGGTGGGATGAGATTCCAACCTCCCTTTAATGTCCTCAGATAAAACAACCATTTCAAAGATGGTGCAGAGAAACACAAGCAAGCTGGAATCTTGGTTTTCCTCCTCCGTAGCTCATAATTTTGAACCAAGCCTTTTTTATTGTTTATTTTTATGTCAGTAGAAACAGTAGCTGTTACAGTTGATCAGTGCCATGTATCTTCCCAGGGGGTTAATGTACAGTAAATTGAGTCATATTATCTAGCAGGCAGGGTATGTTTCTACAACCCAGCTGAAAAACAGTCGAGTTTGCCACTTTAATGAAATATCTTTGAACATTTGTGCGCATATTACACTGCATAGGATATGAGATTATTTAGAGTGTGTTTTCTAAATAGCATTTCAATTGTCTATCACCTTATCTTGAATAAGAATGAAATCATTTATATTCACTGTTAATATCTGCAGCAGAATAAAGCTGTGCTTTACTGCATAGTCTGTTTGTCTCTCATTAAATAATAGATGATCCATCTCTGTGCACAACAGACTGTGCTGTTCACCCACAGGGCTGCATGTGAATAACAGCGAGGTTTGATGTATTCTGCATATGTGCCAGATTGGCTACTTATATGAGGGAAAAGGTCACGGATTGTAGTTGGATAGTAGCGTGGAGAGTAGTTTAAAATGTGTGGATGATAAAATGTGTTTTGTTAATCATACAGTGCCTGTATTGGGACAGTAAAGGAACAAATTGTGTTGTTTTGCTGTGGAGTCAAGAAATTGTTTATGATGAATATGAGGCAAATGTTCAGAATTTTTGAACATTTTTCACTGCTTTTCTGAGTCCGAGTCGGCTCCCTCGTTTTCATCTTGGCTTATGTGTGTTTTCACCAAAAGCAAGACTCAGACTGCAGAGGCAATGACAGACAGACAGAACTGATACTACACATTCTCTGATGGTATTGTGTGAACAGCTAATGCAACAGGACACAGCTGATCACTTAGAAACACAAATGTGAGCCAATTGCCCCAATACCGAGGCTCAAATAAGAGCTGTTATTCTAAATTGACAAAATATGTATGTGTTGAAACAGCCAAATAATAAAATGTGATATTCTGTATTTTTACATTTAAAATTAAACATTTGATTAGTATGTGTGTTCCCGCAAGTTATTTATAGCCACAAGTTATACATTTGATCAGATCAGTGTTCCCTGGGAATCGAACCCACAACCTTTTCCGCTACTAACGCAATGCTGTACCAGTTGAGCTACAGGAACACAAGTACGCTTCATTCATCTTTAATCATAAAAGATTTGTTGACTCCACAGCAAACAAAGTGATTTTTCTTTATTGTCCCAGTACTTAGAGGGCACTGTATGTACCATGCGGTATTAACATGGTAATCTTTAAAGTATTATATATATATATATATAATGTATATAATGTAGTGCTATGGTTATAGTATAGAATCATAGTAGCCTATTTGTCTAAGTACCATGATATTACCATCTGATACCATCATTGTACCATGGTTCTGTTACCGTACTTTTCTTTGTCAATGGAAAATGGGGTTTTGTATTGTTTTGGAGTCATTTTCTTTATATGAACAATTATTAGCCGTGGAGATCATCAGTAGTTTGTTATTCTTTAGTCCATTTGGAGGTGATAAACTGCATCATCTCGTTTGTCAAGGAAACTCGGTGTGGTATGTGTGTGTGTGTTTCTTCCTCTGTGGAAGTGCATTTTCTTTCACCCTTTGGCAGTGATAAGTACATCAATAATTAAGCAGCAGATATAAAGAGCACAAAGCAGGCAGCGGGAGAAACCCAACTTCTCGTTTTCCACTTTCTCTCTCATTTCTGCTTCCTGTTTTCCAACTAGCACAGGGAAATCCTAATCCAGTGTTTATTAGCTAAATCTGTGCCCTTGGCTTCCATCATAAACAGATAGAACTGTGTGATCCAAAAAGCACTGGAGATTCATGGAGATGAGCTGTGTATGGGAAGAGAGGAGCTCTGTTTTGAAAGGAGGTCGGAGAGTTTTGTGTTGGAGGATGGAGTGGTCAGTATACACTTTGTTTGTATTGGCCGGACTCTGTCCTGTTCAAGGCCCCTCTGATAACATGGCCCCTCTGCTGCTGGAATATCCGTCATGTGGCTCAATCTTATTTGTTCAGCTCTGAGGAACCCAGCGTAGATCCTTCATCCTCCCTGTGTTCTTCAAGCGACATGCAGGAAAGGGTGTGGCTGCAGACACAGAGGCCAGCCATTGTCTTCCTACAATATCTCACAATGGAACAAACGTGTGTCGGTAGCAGTTTTTATGACCGCAGTGCTGTCTTTTATGGTTTCTGTAGCTGCCAGTGTCAGGAACCAATCAGTGCTTATGTGAGAGAGGCACTGAAAGGAGCTGCAGTGCATCAGTGTATCTCTTGGAGTCCCGGACTCACACTGTGTCCACTTTGCATTGTCTAATGACGGCTGTTGGGGGGAGTTTGGCATCCTGCCACTGACCTCTGCTCTCAGCGGCCCCCGAGCCTGTCAGTGCCGTTACCATGGCAACAGGAGACACCCAACCACAATGGGTAGAAACAATTTGATGCATCATCTCTCTGTGAAACCGAGAAGGAATGGCGCAACAGAGCGCAACTGTTTGCTTTGCGGGTTCACATGTTGCAGTTAATGTGCGGTAGACTGTGAATGTAAATTCAATACAGAGATTGTAACACCCCCCCCCCATATCTAAATATCAAATAGAAAATCATGGATAAAGCTGCAATCCTTAACTTTATCGGTTAAAAATAAACAAAAAGAGCAAGTACATAACAGATCAGTTTTTAACACTCTTGTTACCTTATCCCGATTTGAAACAGTATGTTTCAATATTTGTAATTTGAGCTGTCGTGTCCAGTTTACATAGAATGTCAGTTTGGCTTCAGTTGTTTTTAACATACGTAATGAAAGGACATATAAAGTCTCGTAAATCACATAATCAGACAAACAGACAGGAACATGGAAACAAAGAGACAACATTTACAGATTGCAGCTTTAACCGTAGTGTACTCACTGTGTGCTATACTAACTACTAACTAACTAACTAACTAAAGCATTTTGACTATTTAAAAAATAGGAACAAGCCATTTAATATGTGTAGTTTATGTATATTAACTATACATATGTATTTAATATGTATAGGTAATATGTAGCCCAAACTTATGATTAAACAAATACATTCGTCAAATGTTTTCATGGGGTGTCTAAATAGGTATTAGAGGAAAACAAGCTCTGGTCCACCTCAGACAGTCACAAGACCCTCCTGCAGATCTAATATCCTGTCTCTGCAACGCAGGGGTCCCTCATAATCCTCTTCATTTACTCCAAACCACATTAGGCCTCCTTGAAATACATGTATGTGGAGTTGATTAATGCTTCAGTGCCCATTTTGATCTCACTGTAGATTTTTCAACTCAGTCGGGGTTACAGTAGTGTACAGACACATGCTGATTGTCCTGTGCAAAACTGAGTCTCAGACAGCCAATCAGTAAGAAGCTCAGCTAAGCTGTCTGCCTTCCAGGCGCTGTAGGTAGCAGAGTGTTCCCAAGCCTTTAGAAGTTTAAACCATCTCGAGGGACCTTTTAAGCAACTTTACATGCAGTTGATTAGTTGCCTCTGGAAACCTAATGCTACAAACAGATAAATTGTCATTCATTTCGAGTCTCTGCTTGATTCTTGCTGGCTTGACAAAGGCTAACGATTCAGCTTTTCCACAATATATCCAAAATGTTAAATTCCCTTATTAGCAGTAGATGTTCACAAGTAAACATTTTAGCATTGCCATAATTACCAAAATCGCAGCAAGCTAATCAGGTTTTGTGGTTCTCTAAATTACCTTTTGCCATCATGTGCACAATCTGGGCATATTTAGAGCTTATAAATCTGATTATTCGAGTTGGTATTTTGCATAGTGTTAAACAGCAGCACCATCGCCAAATGCCCCGAAGTGAAAACATTTCTACCGCTGATCTGTTTTCACGTGTTCTGGAGAGTTTTATTATTATTATCGCAGGCTCACTGAGGGATGATCTTTGTGCTATTGTGTGACATCACAGACCAGCATACAGACCTCACTGTGCTTCTCATCATCGCAGTTATTGCCAGATGATTCTCTCAGTATGTCAGAAACAATCATCCCTCGGTTGCCTCCCGCTGCAGACACACATGGCTGTTCACTCTTCTGTAGCACATAGCAACCTACCCCTGATTAAACCCAAAGGAGAGATGTGTTCTCCTGATATAGCCCAGTGTTCCACCAATGGAGCTACCAAATGTGCTCGAACTGCAGCTGACAGGTTTCGTTTTGGCAGATGGTTATTTCCCAAATTCTCGCTCTAAAGCGGAAAGGTTTACGCAGCAGTATTGCATCACAGTGCCCTTCCTCTTTTGTTCCATGCAAATTACATCTCACAATTTCTGCAGCCTGTATCCATGTTGCCACATGAAGTCTGGCCTCTCTGTATATGCCGCGGTGTTACGAGCACCTGCAGTCACCTTATGGTGCCATCCAATTCATTAGGCAAACAGAAACAGGCGGTGTGATTCAGAACAACGTGTCCCCATCGCTGCTTTCTGCATTGCAGCTTTCAGTGCCTGCGGCTGCAGGAAAGAGAACAGCAGCAGACGTTCCCCAGAAAACAAGAAGAGAGAGAGAGAGCGGAGACGAAAGATACTGATGTGGATCTTGAAGTTTTTTAAATGGGTTGCGAAGGATCGCAGAACTTGCGGCGCAAGTCATTAATCAGCATGCCTTCATGCACGACTGAAAAGCAGGTCGAGATCTGTTTTTAGATGCTGCTGCTGTTTTTTATTACTCAGGATTGCACACAGGCACAGTAAAGAATGCGTCTTACTCTCTGTTTATTAATTGACCACGTTGTTGTCAGCAAAACCAATTAATAAGACATACCAATTAATAAAGTAGCTGAAGATAAAAGTGGTCTATCTATCTATCTGTCTATAAATCTATCTTTCATTCTTTTTTTCCTTGAAATTTGCACAAAAAAAACACATCAGCCCATCCAAAATATTGGTCCATCACTACATGAAATTCCATGAAACAATTCACAAATGGTTTGAAATGATATTTAACTATCATTAATAATCTTGTTAGTAGGTCAGTTTTCCCCCATGCTTGTCTTAGTACGGACATGTTTGTTTTGGTATTATACAGCATGCCGGAGTATATTTCTGCTGGGGTGTTGTGAGCATCCCTCTCCTCTCATCCAGTCCACACTGGCCTACTTTCTGTTTGTTTGTGCATCTGCAGCATGAGGTGAGGACGATAGATGCATCACCTTTTGTAACGGCTTTGTGCAACACTCACGATCCATCTAATATGATGGGGTCAGAGCAGGTAATTAGCCACAAATTAAGGGTAGTTTAAACCCTCTGGCCTGTTTCAACTCTGTAAGTTACTTTCATGCGATGCTAACAAAGCAGAGGCTGCAGCATCCTCCGGCTCTGCGGCTTCATTTCCCCAGTGACCGCCAGCTTTCCTTTGTTTTTAAATGGCTGTCGTATTTCACCTCGCATGCAGCGTCGCAGCCGCCACCCGGCCCTGAAAAACCTGCCGCTCTCTGAGTCATTACAGCAACACGCTGCTGTTTCCCAGTCGAGTGGCTAAATCACTCTCGTGTGCCGCAGGCCCCTCGGATGAGTTATGCCACCCGAGAGCGAGGTGCGGCGGAGAGCGCGGGCAGCTAGGTGATTAAGAGATTGCAGTCATTGAAACAACTGATTCTGATTCAGCTGTTTTTCTGTGCCCTCTCTGTTCTCCTTGGGTGTAGACAAAGCTGTATCACACTCTGTCAGCTCTGCCCATCTAATGCAATTTTGACTCTCTATTAAAGGCATTATTTCTTTGTTCTGTCACCGCAAGGTGTTTTTCTGGATAAAAGCATCTGCCAAGTGCACAAATGTAGCTGTAAACCTTGTTAAGATGAGAAATGCTACAGTGATTCAGGGATTTGGAAGCACCTGAGAGCGCCGGGACTCTGGAAGGTCTCCACTGGATCATGATTATTCAAAAGCAAATGTTTTGCCAGAGATTCTGGCAACTCAGCGATTCTGCATTCGCCGGCTCGGGGAATAGAATAGCAGTGACTGAAAAGGCTCCACATGTTCCTGGCAGTTGGGGCACTTCAGAAAGGGCACTTCACTCCAGACTGGCCCGCCAGCACAATGCAGGTCTGTGTGTGAGGGCAGGAAGGGGTTTGAAGTTTTACAGCAGTTATAATGTAGCCCTTGTCTAAGCGAGGGAAATGCCTCTACATACTGAATAAGTTATGGCACCAAAAGTCAGATGTCTACAATGTTCCCCTGTCAGGTTTTGAGCTGACAGAACTACTTAAAATTTCATCTCTGACACAAAATGCTTTTGACATTTCTGTGAATGTTATTATAACTTATATTGATACACTTTGAAGTTTAAACACAGGCTCTGTTAGTTTTGTCCGATAACATGCAGTCAGACAGATAGACACGTTCTTATTCTGTGTAGGTAGAAAGGAGATCATGAATTTGACAGAATTATGGTGGAGAATGTTTACTCCCCCTAATATTTTTTTACATATGTAGTACCATAGAATTATTGCATGGTTTTTATCAGCCTTTTCTAAATGTAAGGTCTTAAACAGATGCCAAAATACTCTAATGGACAGTTTCATAGTAATACACAGGGCACCTACCCAAGCTTTAATATTTGATGCTATGGCAGTAAGACCATGTTGTATTTGGCAGACACTTTTATCCAAAGCGACTTACATTGCATTATACTACACATTAATCACTATACATTGAGTATGTGCAATCCCTGGGATTGAACCCATGACCTTGGCCATGCTCTGACCACTGAGCTACAGGAAAGCTTAAATAGCAACCTCCTATACAGAAGGAAAAAATTGGCCGGACTGTCATATAAAGCTGTATAATACAGATCTAATAGATAACTTTAAGGACGGAAGTCCTTTGAAATAGGATTGTTTTAAACATCACTAGCAATTCTCTCTGTACGGATTGTTTTTAACACTTCTTCCGGCGTTTTTATACTCCCAAGATGAAAATGCTGCTTAGAGATGGTTTGGATAACACCCTGAATGTTTACCGTTACACTGCCTGATGTGAGACCCTCAGGCACAATCAGTCAGTTATTGTTGATGCACCCCAGGCCTTGTGCATTTTCCATTATGTTAAATCCTGCCAGCAGGGTCACAGAGCTCATCCTTAGATCGAATTGCCTTTAGAACAGCACCTGGTTTGAGCGGCCAAAAATGACTTGAAATGCTGCCAATTTTATTGACCAGTAGCTATCAGGTTACCATGCTCTTTGGCAATCACTTAAAAACAAACAAGAAGCTAAAGTGACTTTTTATTGATTGAATATGGAGCTGGTTAATCTCTTTGTGGTTGAATTGTGGCTAGTAAATACATTGGATATCCGTTAGCCGTCTTGTATACCGTCCACGTGTTTTGTTCTGAATGTTGATGTTTTTCTTATGGTTATTACTTTAGTAGACATATGAGAAGCTGGATCTTCCACAGAAAAGAGGATTTCCATGTTGTCTTTGAAAACAGCGGTCAGCGTTCCTGAAATATTCCCTTATTTGAAGGTGCTCGGATGTTGTGCGTTGCAATAATTTTTGACAGGATCAGAATCAATACATCTTACTCTAGCCATCTCGGGTAATTTACATAATTTACTGTTAGTTATGTTTAGACTGTGATTGGTAGCTCCACCCACACAGAAAACTGATTGGCCCATAATCTGTTCCTTTTTTGCATAATGCAAGATTAAGAACGGTTAAATTTCTGTGATTGTCAGAATGACATCATCTTAGCTGTTTGAACGGTGTTCGCGCGAGGATATGGTTTTTGTTTGTTTTGTTTGAATGGGTATCATACAGTACATTACACAACTTTGCAGTCTTCTGTCTTCTTGTGTGGAAACTGTGATTTTTGCCACACGCCCAATTAATTCCATGGGCTCCCTTTCCATTATGCGATCTGCCGTGAAACACAACTCCCATCTCTCTGCTCTCTCCCCTGCTGTTCGCTTGCCCTGGTGTTGACACAAGGCTTATATTTGCTCAGATGTAAGTGTCTGTAAATGCACAGTGTTTTGGTGTATGTGGACATACACACACCCACCAAACAGGGAATATTCTTAAAACATTGCCTGACGTTTTCTAGAAGTTCTCTCAAAGTCAGCAAAAAAGTTCTTGCAATATATATCATATATATCAAAAATGTTATTCCTAAGTGGTTGGAACATTTTAAAAACATGGACATTTTGAACATTCCTAGAACATTTAAAAATAACACGTTAATAGTTTTGTTACTTAATGGAAATGTAAGGAAAATAAACTTGTAACCTGTTAGCTGGGCACACACTTCCTTAAAATATAACTTGTGCTCTTTTCCAGCAGTTTCCTTTGGTTAAGCAGGGCATCTCTGTGGATATATACCATAAAGTGTTAAGTTCAGGTAAACCTCAGTGCTCTGACACAATTCAGCACTATTCCTCAATACAAACATAAGCTCTTACTGGAATTCAGCGTACGCCACAGTTTTGGGTGTGCGCTGTGGCCGCTTTGTGCACAGTAATTTAATAACCCCTTTATTTATGTAGTATTAAAACGATGTGCCGCCCCAGCTACTAAATCATCCTCGCGCCTGTCTCGCCAGCACCGTGCTTTGAAACTAAAATGGGCTTTTCTAGCACGACTGTGGCACTCTTAATATCCTCTACACAGTGACACTGCAGGTTAGAGAAACAATTTTCCAGGCCCTCAAAGTTTAGAATTACCCAGTGGCCAGCATGCAGAAGGGTGGCCACAATTAAGACAGGATTCATATACAGCTGAGGTAGGTGGGTTTTCTAGTCCACGAGTACCGGTGAGTTTAAAGCATTGAGGTGGATTTATTATCGGCTGTCATGCAGAACCAGTACGTGTTTGTTTTTTCAATGGCGCCCCAGCTTGCTAAAAACTGCGGAGTATGCAACGTGCGCAGCTGGTTCTTGGAATAGGTGTTAGATTGTTTAGTTAAATACAAAATGGATTTGAAATTGAAAATTGTGTTTACCCTTGTTACAGTGTGAGATGTTTTTAGTGAGATTGGTATTGTAAAGTTTACTCAGAATATTTTTTTACCTTGACAGGCAAAATGTAAGCTACACTGACATGTAGTAGCTATGTGTGTGTCTGGGGGTTTGCTCGGCTATACTTTGGGAAATAAATCTGTCAAGACTTTCCTCAAAATGCCCTTTAAGTTTACTTGAAAAGCAGAATTGAATGAGATTTTAGTTTATTTTTCTTACACCATTAGCAAATTTCTTTACTGGTTTAAGCATTACTTTTTTGTTTAGATTTGTTATAACTTAAGATATATTCTCTGAAAACAAGTATTAATATGTGGAATTTTAAGAGTGTTTAGATACTGGAATTATACTGGAACCAAGACAATAACAATTTTTTTTATTTTAAATTTATAAAAGACAAGCATTATAAGCTTTCCTGTAGCTCAGTGGTTAGAGCATGGCGTTAACAACGCCAAGGTCATGGGTTGGATCCCAGGGATTGCACATACTCAGAAACAATGTATAGTATAATGCAATGTAAGTCGCTTTGGATAAAAGCATCTGCCAAATGCGTAAATGTAAAGTGTAAGGTATGTCCTCATTTAGATAAGCGTGTGCTATAAATGTGTGCATGTTTGTTAGACCTAGTTCACTGTGTGTTACTTTTGAAGAGTATGACAGAGAGAAAGAGACACACTATCTAGGGACTTGTACCCGGCACACAAAGGCCCGGCATACGTCAGCAGAACGACTGCTAACCGTGGCCCAGTCAACACCCTGAGTGGGTGTGATAATGCAGCCATACAATGGGCAGACAATGGGCACCAGGCCGTCCTGTGCCCCGCTAATCTCATTTCTGCTTTCTAAGCAGGCAGTGCAGTAGACTCTTCAGAGGGAGGAGGGGTGATTCGCCCATAAGCTTACCTCACACACCCGTAAACATCGACCCGATGCGAGACAACTCTGAGGACATTGGCTTTGTCTCACTGCAGGTGGTCACCAGCCAGAATGGCCATTTTGTTAATTTGTTCAATTTTCTGCAGCGGTCCCTTGTCCTGAGCAGAATGTACCATTTGGAAGATGTAGTGTGGGAGGTATGAGGTCATAGTTGTCCCCATGTGGCCTACAGAACAGCAGGATTGAACAGATCAAGCTCTGTATTGCTGTTGTTGATCATTAATTAACACGTACTTTAGGCCCCAGAGGCCCCATTTAAAGAAACAGTGCTTTTACAGTGTTTCAACTGTAAGATGCATAATCTCTATGAAAAACCTATTTATCTTATCTGTAATCAATACAGACATCAGAATGTACGGAATCTTAGGAATGAAAAAAGATGTCTGTGCACGCGAAACGCTTTTATGCCAGCGATACCTTTAGTCTACCTCAGCTTGTTTTCTTCACTCGAGGCAATTGAAGGTATGCTAGATATTCTGGCTGCTTCATTTCTGTTGAATATTATGAGTTTGTCTTTGAACGCGCAGGCAAGGGATATACTCGGGATGGTTTTAAACTTTCATTTGTAAAATGCTCGTTCTGCAGATCTCTGACTTGCTCATCTGTTACTGCTGGTGTCAGCACTGAGAGACCGACACTGTGTGTTACCTCACTGGAGCTGCCAGCCAATCACTATTGCATAAATAATCATTAAGAAAGGAGCTGATGATAGCAGATTGGCTGATAGCAGAGTGATAGCAAATTGAGAGTCAAAATGAATGTTAGATTGCTCTCAGATATGCTTAGTGCTATTGTGTTTTCAGTGTTAGCGAATATCTAGTGGCTCTTACTCATGTCACTTAATGGTGTTGCGTTATCTTTTCTCAGTTAAAATGTTATATTTTAACATACAGTTAAATACAGTTTAATTTTCAAAGACAGGTATGAATAAGCCATTTGTGGGTTTAAATAATTTAAATTAAGTGAGTTTAAGACCTGTTTTAAGACCTTGCCATTAGAAATGACACACTGCACCTTTCAGACTCACCTTTGTTCTCTCTGTCCCACTTTCTCTCTCACTCACTTTCATTTTGAAGACATTATTGTGTGTAGATAAATAACTGATTGGAGGTAGGTGATTGTATCAGGATCCCACCCCACACTGCTGGCTCCAGTGCCAGCTGTTATCTCCAGCAAGGGAATGTAGGTTCTGATAAGCACCTCCTTGCCCCTTCACTCTGGCTCCAAACTCATTTATTTATCTGCACGCTTCGATCTGTATCGTTTTCTTCTTTCATTCACCGCACCATCCTCTTTGGACTCAACATCTGTTTTTCTTGCTCAGTCATGGGACTGGATGTGATATAGATCTGCCGCATGCAGCTGTGGAATCACAGAATGTCAGAGTATGTCACTCTTTGCTAACAACGTACTGTATGTAAGGCATGTGGTTCACCTCTCAAGCATTCACATAATATACAGTACAATTAAATCTAACGTGCAACACATGATGGCTGGAATAAAATGATCAAGAACAATGACTCAAGATGGGGGCAAACCATTCTTGATCATTTTATACTGCAAAGTGTAATTTTCTTAAAGGTAGGGTAGACGATTTTAGAGAGGCTACTAATAGCACGCTAGCTTTGAAAGCATAAGATCTCGCCCTCCCTCGTCACATGAACACACTAAACACACTGATGATGAAAGATTGTCTGCGTGAGCAGGATGCATAGAGGTATGCAAATACGTAGTTTACCAAGCAAATGCAACATCCTATCGTTGCATTCAGACCGAATGCAATGATTGGACAAACGTTTAATGGTGTATTTTATGTAAATATACACTTAGACCACTTTACTTAGTAAATGTTATCAGGACGTGAAGAGACTTTCAACCAGCATAACAAAAATATTCCTGAAAAATGACCTACCCTGCCTATAATCAGAACTTTTGGCTTGTCGTCTAGTTTAAATGTCTAAACATCCTTAAAACATTATCTTCCTTGTTGTGTTGACATTTTGTTTCCTTCATTTAGGTTTAAGTCTAACACAATCTAGTGAGGTTACAAGGAAAAACAATATGCCAGTAGTATAGGGAGGGAAATGGCAAACCTTCATGTACTTCACACTGAGAGCTTAATGAGATTGGCTGTCTGCTGAGAAAAACAGGACCTGCCAAAATCAATCCTCTGCCCTCTTTTCTTATTCTGTCTTCATGTTCATCCCTCTGAGTTTTCGGATTTTAGAAGAACAATAAAAGCATCATGTCTTTCCAGAGAGGTATCTGGTTTTCTTGGAAACATCTAGAGGATTAAAGGAACATGCTGTGCTCAGTTCTGAGAAAACCCAGCATATGATGTGAATATAGAGTGCAAAGCCAACAGTGTACAGACACCCATATGTGCTTGTTGAACGTTTGATTTCAAAGCCATAACCATTAATAGGGTGTTGGTCCTCTCAGTTGCCATAACAGCCTACATTCCTCTGGGAAGGTTTCTCTCTATAGAAGCTGGAACGTGGCTGTGGGGATTTGCTCTCCATTAGAGCATCAGTAAGGTCAGGCACTGATGTTCGGTGAGCCTGGCTTACAGCTAAATCTCCCGTCCAGCCCACAGGCGATTGACGGGGGTCTGGTTTTGCCAGGGGAACTTACCTGAATGATAAAAAGTCCTATTTTATTGGGCAAATCAGCTGACAAATGTGTTAAGCATTGTCTGTATAGTGCCAAACAGATTTGTTTGCTGGCTCAGTTATCTCTTTTAGTTCTAAGCCAAAATGCACTCATAAGAAATCACTGTGTATTTACAGAGGAAGTGGCACCCACTGTTTGTCTGTGTCAAGCATAAAGCATCGGTTGGATTTTTACAGCCCATAAAGCATCAAGTTTACCACAGAGTATTTTTCTCCCTGCTCAACAAACAGACACGGCCACAAACGCAAACGATTGACGGAGTTCTGAGACCTGAATATAGAGGTCAAGGTGTTTTCGTTCAGGGTGCTGAATAACACTGGTCATTTGTGGATTCTGAGCTTGACCTCTGACCCCTGTCTTTTTGCACGAGATAGAGTGTCTGTTCTTTTATCACGCTCTGCACCCGTGCGTGTGTGCGCACTCATCATGTACCTTCCTGTGAGTCTAATGCACGGGCTGTTTTTGAAGCAACTGCCAAAGCTTGCTGGATTAACGCACCCCCTCAAATCCTCGGACCAGAGGGAAAGCTGATTATTATGCATTGCCCATTTGTAAACACAGACTGAGACAGTGTCGAAGTTCATTGGGCCTTATGGTGGAGTTCTGCATATGCGTGTGTGTGTGTTTATATTGAGATATCTTTATGTGGGAGTGAAAATTGTGTGGCTGCCCAGTGCTCAGAGTGATTTGTGCAAAAGCCCTTTTCCTTTAACATCTGTTTGAGCAGATCACTGGTTTCAGTCTTCTCCCTCTTTTCATGCTCCTGTTAGACACTTCTGCTTTCTTTTTGATAAATATAATACCAGTGACATCTGTCCGTCCATATCGCAGTGAAATGATTTTTCTCATAAGTAACTTTCACCCTATGTGAAACTTTTAACTCTACAGGCAGCTGTCATGGCAGACAAATACAGGCCCAGGGTTTATGTTCTCATCGTACCAACAAAGCTTGTGAATTGTTTTGATTAGATTGATTAGATTTGTACTATTCTCAATGGTGCTTGACTGCAAAAGTTCCTGCTTTGGTGCTAAGATGCTGTGGGTGGTCGCCAAGGCATTGCTAAGATGTTTTGAGTGGTTGCTAGGTGGATGCTTACTGGCCTGGGTCAAAACCGCCCTGTTCAAGGACTATATACATTCTGTTTCTTACATAGCGTCTCTCTTTCATTGTAGCCAAAAGTAATAGCATCACATATACATCTCTCCTCAACAACCCTTGCCTTTGCAAACACGACAGATAATCCCTTCTGTGCGTTCACACGCGGTTTATTATTGGATCTTCCTGTATCGTTTCCGTGCTAACCTGGTCACAGTATATTAGTGTGAGGGAGCCGCAGTATGCGATCCTGTAATTTCTGGCCTCAGTATCTGTCTTGCCAGATGGCTGGTTGGTTTTACGGTGTATAGAAGAACCGATGCTGTACGTGTCGCGCTGGGGAGTCGAGCGGGGGACCAGACTGCATCACAGATGGCCGTGTCCGCTTGTGGCATTGGGGCCGGGTGAGGTAAGGAAGTGGAACCAGTGACAAACCCTGAAGACAGACAGAAGGTCAACTCATTATTACAGGCAAAAGCAGATCAGCTACGTTATTACTGAAGGTAATAATTCCTTTAAGAGCAAGTTTGTGTGTAGAATGAAACAGTCTAATAATGTCCTGGAGGTCTATTTAAAGCAGGGAATTCAACGGGGCACCTACGTTTAGTTTGGTGATTTAATTAGCTCAAACCACTACTGTGAAATGAGTATTGTGTTAGTATCACTGTGTTCTTGTATTTCTGCAGTATACTCTGTGTACTTGTGCACTGTGCACATATTCTGCAGATGTGTGCAGCATACAGTGTATACCAATGTTACTACAGTTTAGTTTTGTAGTGTACCCCCCAAAAAATTGTCAGTACACAGGCACATTCTTTTTTGTAGCAGGGAGGTTTTGGGTCATGGAGGGTTTCCCTTAATTGATTTGATTGAGGACTGCTGGGGCTCACACTGACTTCTAAGTGCCCTAAATGGAGAGGAAAAACACATTAGTGGAATTTAGAGGTAAAATGGAGGGAACCTGGTTAACCCCCACACCAGCCACCAAATGATACTGCAAACTAAATATATCACATGCAACAGTTACATCTGTTACATCACAGGTAATTTGTTACATTTAGACTGTACAGGGCCAACAAATGAGCCAGAATCTGTTGCACAGGTTGAGGTTGTGATTTGTTTTGTTAACGCTGTACTGTTGGTTTGACTGAGGACGGAGAGTAGCTTGGTCAGGATGTAGTAGAGTTATCTTAAGTTTCCCTTTAGTTTCTGTATGAACATATTCTGATGAAATGAAAGGGAAATGAAAGGTTTCATTTGTCTGATAGAAATCTGAGGGAAAAGTACAGCAGATTGTGAAACCCTCACACACATTTCCTGCTGCATTCTCTGTCTATTAAGCAACCCATCATACGCTGTGCTAATTGGCTCTGCTTGTCTTCTGGCGATGTCACAGATAGAGAAATACATCTAATGAGAAATCTTGGTGTAGTAAGCAGATTCTTTTACCCATCTGGCTGCGCTGTGTGGTCCCATAGCCCATTTGACGGCTGTCACAATATAATTTCAAGAAAAATTCAACTAAGACTTAAAGACTTTTTAATCTTGAGATAAAAGGTTTTATTCAAAATGTATGTTAATTCAAAGAAAAAACCGACTTATGGAATTATTGCGAATTCCATTTCACGTTGCTTCTAACTATAAACGCAGTCTTGCAGAACCAATCGACCACATGAGCCGTTAAATAACCCTGATGACTTCTCAATGGTTCCCTCTCTTCAGCTGTTTGTTAATGGACTACTGAAAGTGTTAGCCCAACCATGTGTCGATTTCTACTAACTGGAGAAATCCAGCTGCAGTCCCCGATGTTCGATCACCAAAAGTCAATCGAGAGCGATCGAAAGAGGACAGCAAAGCCGCGAGACAGTTTGCGACAGGCATCATTGGATTGTAGACTGGAGTAAAGGTTGACTTCTGTTTTTTTAACAGCCAAGAATTTCCTCTCTACTCATGCCCAGACCACGCTGGCCTGAGGCCTCAATAAACAAGGATAGACTAGGAAATGGAATCCGTTAGTGTTAAAGTGAACTTTCTTTCTTTTCAGAATCTTCTCTTTCTTTATTGTGTCTTCTTGAGTTTCTTTCAATTCCTCCCTCGTTTTGTAGATATTATAACATGACCTCCTACCATGCATTTTTTTTAGTCAGGCCACTCGTCATATAAGACTGAAGTTGGTTAATATCCTCTTCTCTGAGCTCCACGGATACAGTACAGAAGTAGACTCCATGAGCGGAATTCCATCCCGCTGGGTGGGTACATTCCCATTTGGCTTGTTCTTGACAAAACTTAGCAGGGAGGTAGAGCTGCCCTTCGTCCGCCAGATGTTTTTACTGGAGCTTGGTTGGAATGCACTGAACCTCAGCCATGAAGCTCTGAATTGATCTCTGCAGGTAGTGTGTAAGATAGTGAGCTTAAATGTCTTCTGTTTGTACCAGATTGTGTCTCATTATAGACAGATCATAAGCATTTATATCACTTACAGATATAAATTAGGATGCGCTTCCTCTATGTAAATCTTCAAAGTAGATACTTTGCTTACTGATATAGTCAGTGTTGCATCCTTTGTTTCCTCCATTTTATTTGTGTCCTTTTGTTATCCATTATGCCTGTTTCTAAGGTGATTTTCAAGTGACAATATCCTGTGAAATGTGTGTGTGAGTGTAAATCCTCACGTTGTGCATTGTACGAAAAGGTGAAAACTGTTTTTCTGCCCCATCGGCTCGCGTGCAGTAGCGTCAGCTGTGTAGATGGGGGCGTTTTCCCAGTAGGCTCTCCTGCAGGAAAACCCATGCTGTGATTCCTCATCCACACTGAAGCAGGTTAGCCGTGGAGCAGCAGATATGGGTCACAGTCATAAAGCAATTATCTCCTTTAAATGTTTTAATAATTAATAAAGGGAGTTCTCCGAGCGATTCTGATTTCCAACCTCACTTCCCTCAGGGTTCAAGTAAATGTTGGTTTCCACGGTAACGGGTTTGATTATGGAAATTGAGGAGAACCAAGGCTTTGATAATGTTCTGTCAGATTGAGTTTATTTTTGAGCCACACACGCACGCACGCACACACACACACTTCCTCCTCTTCTTTTGTTCCATCGAGATGTTTACTTTGTCCTGACAGCTGCTCTGTAATGGGAGTGTGTCTCTTTTCATCAATTCAGCCTGATGTTCATTGGTGTAGATGTTGGCATGTCAACGTGGTTTCACTCATGTGCCTGGTTTTTCTCTTCCTCTTTCCCTCCACCTCCTCCTCATCTAACTTACGCACGCTTTCCATTAGCGTCGTGGTTAAAGATCCTTGAGATGATTCTCACAGAGCAAATGGTCATAAATGAGTGTCTTCCTTATCAGTCTAATGACATTCGACATGTAATGGTGCCATAACGCTCCAGCAAAAGCTTACAAGCTTAAAGTTATTTCCCCCCTTCCCTTGATTTTCCACTTCCTGTAGGATTCCCAAGGTCATAGAAAACCTGGAAATAAAATGTGTTTTCTAGGTCTGGGAAAGTCAGTGAAATCATAAGTCATAACAATTTCTGTAATGATGTGTGTGTAGGTGGAAAAGTGTGCAGAGATGTTGTTAAGTGTGCTAAACAACACATTGCTAGAACCTGTTTTGTCCTTATTTTTGTCCATCGCTCCTGAAACCATATCTCCTCCCCCCATATTTCCTGTCCCCCCTTTTCCTCAATAAGGAATGCATCTTTCATTTGAGGATTAGGCTTGGCATGTCTGGAACTAATAGAATCCACCCTGCTGAAATATATTATTAAATGATGGACGGACCAATTTGAGGTCCGTAAGCACTGCAGCGCATATGACAGAAAAAAACACATTCCTTTATCTTCACTACCACAGTTTGGGCTCCGAGTTGACCTTGTACTACAGCTCAGGTGCTCAGGTGCAAGGTCTCACTCAGGCCAGCTGTTATTCTCATTCCCCCTGGAGTTTTAGACCAATTCCTCTTGCATTGTGAAACTGGCTGAAGTACTCCTCCCCTTTCCCTCTTCCTCTGTAGCAGGCTGCACAAAGTGACTTCCTGTTGAGTCCCTTTTGCTTCCTGTTTGCTCAGATGAATGGATGGTTTCCTCCAAGCTGCCTTCAGTGACGCAAACCGTGCGCGCCATCCATCCAGCCTCCTGGAAACAACTGCTCTCTTTCAGATTTGCTTTTTTTTATTGTATCCCATAAATGTTGAAAAGACAATAGCGTGACTCAATGCTGCACAATGCACTTTTTACAAATGCGTGAATCTTCCTTGCAATTGTCTCACACCCCAGCTGTGAGACAAAAGCTGGCAGTAAAGAAAGCAATGCACAGAGCAGAGAATTTGTGTACAGTGTCTTCGAACTGTATTTGAACACTTATTTTAAAGAAAGATTGCGCAAACTAAATGGTTTGTTTATAGATAATGTGATCTACACTTGTGACTTAATACATTCACTAAAATTGACTGAAGTTAGTTATCTGATAGCTCTACTATTTTATGTTTGCAAATGTCAGTTGGTTTAATACTTTGATATCTAACTTAATACATTCATTTATGTGTCACTGGAGTACACTGTATAGATCAGTCTGCTACCAGGGCAACCAGGTTCTAACAGTAATTGCTTTTCTAAATGTGTACCATCACATTTGTACTCCATTTTCATTATGCAAATCTGAGTTTAATGTGCTGTAATTTAAAAGAAGGTAATATTTAACTTTTTTATTTACATCCTTAAATTGGCTAAACATATTTTCCTAGAATTCATTAAATAACACTGATATGAAACCATGCTCTGCATATTCAATTTGATTTTTCTGTCTGGTATGAATTTTTCAGTAAAATGTCTTTCCTCAGCGTTTTAAGTAATTTTTTTCTGGAAAAAAGCTTTAAGCGCTTTTTCCACAACCCACTGATATAAATTGCTGACACACTTTTCAGTTGAAACGGGGCCAGTCAGAACTTTACTGACAGATTGAAACTTAAGATGTTTATTATGTGTCTTGATAGGAACTTGAGGGTGGAAATATGCCAAAACAATAAACAGAGTCTATTTGGATGTCTTTAATTTATAATTGGCTGAATGCGTCAAGGCGTTTGCTCATGGCGAATACCTCAGACATCCACTTAACAACCTCGTGAGGATGACTAATGTGGTAACAACAGGCTAGCTGGGTTGTTTTTGCCTCGTTTTTGAATGCACCAGTTTAACCCCTCCGGTTCCCAAGCTGGAGTTGCCCTCAGACTCCTTTGAGATGTCTTAGTGGCACTATAGGCACTAATCTTACCCGCTTAGTCACCATGGCACCCCAATGTTCCAGAATTTAGATCGTGGTCACTGTTTTTAAGGACAGCAGTCTCGTTGTCTGCCTCCTGGTGATGTCCTGCTTGCTTTTAAAACTCTGGCAACCAGCCTGGAGTTTGGTGCCCTTGGTCAGGGCTTGTAATGAGATATGACAGATTTGGGGTGTGGTCTTTAGGGTAGCCGGCTGAGACGGTCTCTGGGAAACAAGCAAAGTGACAGCTGGGTAAGAAGGGGAGGAGGGCAGATTTGGCCTTGAAGAGGCTGTACCATCAGATTACAGTCCAGTGAACTGTAGACATACACTGTTACACTGGGCTTTGTTTACCCGAAAATAAAAATGTTGTCATCATTTACTCACCTTTAGGATGTTCCAAACCCCATATCTTGCTTTCTTTTGTGGAACACAAAATGAGAAATGATTCAAAATATCATGACCACTTTTTCTCTTTAATGAAAGTGAATGGAACATTGAGGGTGAGTAAATGATAACAGATCTTTGTCTGGTAGATGTTTGGTAGATGTTCGTCTCCCCAAGTTCCATGCTTCTCCTTTGTCAGCTCATGACAATGACAGCTCATCTGTCTTTTTGTTTCACTCCCACCTGCCCCTTCTGCCTCAAACTAACAGGCTGCAGAATCAATAATACATGGCTAATACTCTCACAGAGCACAAATCTCAGCAGGATGCTATGAGGATTGTTGTTTGGGGACGAGCAGGTATTACTCAACCCTGTGTTTTGTTCTGTCTTATAATGAAGGCCCTGTCGCCTCTTTGTAGCACGCTGGTCACATGAAAAAGCAACATCTGTGTCCCCACACACGGCATGCAGCAATGTAATTAGATCGTTACATAATGCTTGTTCAGCAAATGCACACTCGATGAGACAGCGGTCACTGCAGTCTGATTATACCGCAGTCTGATTTCTTTGATCACTTAATCTTTTATGTCGCCTTAATGTTTATGACAAGCTCCACTAATGCTTCTCAATCAGACACGGCCTATTTGAATCAAGGTCAGTTGACCTTGTTTTGTTAATTGAGCGGAAAGGCGAACTGTTTATTCACAGATGAATCGCTGAAGTAGTCAGAATTGCAGTTAGGTGGGAGTAGCTTTATGTGGCCACTGCAGCTAAATTGAAACCTTTTTCCTCTGGTGTATAATGTACCCAGCTAACAATTTTAGATTTTAAGAACGTTTCCCCAATGTTTACATACAGTAACAAAAACATTTAAATTGTTATTTTGAAATTCTAGGATTGTTCAAAACTTATAGTCTGCAAGAACGTTTTTGATAAGAGAACTTGAACTTGTTTGAGAGAGAACTAGAACTTGTTTGAGAGAACTTTTAGAGAACATTAGCCAACACTCTGAGAACATTCAACATTAACTGGGTAGACAGAGTCCAACAGGCGACCTGCTGGCATGACTCACGTAAGAGGCTTTTCAAGATGAGTAAATAATTGATTTCTTAGTTGGATGACTTGTCAGGGTCTCGCCAGGATTTCGTGAGGGTCTCGAGCTGTCTGGGCTACTGTTAACCTCACATCTTATATTACAATGTCTGGCCATTCACTATCTTTAAAAAGGCTTGTATTTCTTTAAATACTTCAATGATTTTGTGTTACTATCTATTTTTTAATAATTCAAAAGGTTCTAGCCACGAAGACACATTAGATAGGCACAAACATTTTTAGTCTTTATAGAACAGTCAAGCAAGATGAGAAATTTGATAAAGGGGGAGGGGGATCTGGTCATACCCCAGGCTGGGCTTGAACCTGGGTCCCCATGAGCAAACAGAGTTTGTATGACATGGTAAAACCCACCCAGCAAATACATTTTAAAAGAACCGTCACCCTGCTTGAGTAAGACTATTTTTTTTCACCAAAGTTACACAACAATGCCCGATCATTTATGTATAGCCATTTAAGTTCATTGTTGACCAAGCATTCATACTTGTGTAGGGTATGCTTGTGGCCTAAGAGCCAAGTAAATGTTACAGGAACATACTGTACCCGTAAAGCTCTTTATTAATTTATAATTCATAGAGTGAATCTAAATGGCTTCCACCAGCCAGTGGAGCTCATGTGGAAATGCGATGGAGTATTTAAGATCAGTGTAATATTTTTAGCTTGTCAAAGACATTGTGTGGATTACGTTTTTCTCTGCACTTCCCTCTGGGTATTTTTAACTGATTTTCCAGTGGACTCAGAATAGCCGCATAGCCGGAGGATTGGTAGCACAGTATTTCTCAGACCCTGGAAGCATTTTATGAGCCTCTGGGACATACACAGAACATCTGACTTGAGTTTCAGTGTGAGTGTGGTTGAATTATACTGTGTTTCTGCTGTAGATGACATTGGCAGCGTTTGCTGCTCCTCTCAGTCCCCCACATAAAGGAAAGGGTCTCATCACTATCGGTTACTATCAGTTTAAATGATCTAGAGCTAATCTGTAATGATGTCTCAGTTTCTTGCCCCAGCCAACACAACTTTTACTCTGTTGGCTTCATGCCTCACCACCTCACCAAGTCACCTAAGGGTTGAAAGCTTTGACAGCTGAGTGGGTTTGGGTTTTGCATAGACATGCATAAACACAGACACTAGGGTTGGGCAAAATTCAGAATAAAGGCTTTCCTGCCTTATTTTTCATGAGTTATTTGGCCACGCCCCACAGAGTATTGATTTAGAAATTCATTCTAAATTCTACTTCCTTAAAGTTGAATGATAAATCTGCAATCTGTTTGCTACAGTAATTGAGACCAAATTTAAAAGACATCACCCTTTTTATTTAAAGATATGCACACAGGCAGTCCGTCTGTTTGTTTTTGTGTGTGTCCACATTTATCTCAATATAAATTATACAATTAGGTCATAATGGCATTTTTAAAACCACAAAGGCCCAGTTGGTTGATTGACCGCCCTGCGTCAGGGTGTCTTTGCGTGTTTAGATACACTTTGCCTTTTGCTAAAATTACAGGCTCCCCTTGAGATCTGAGACATTACAATGCACCACTGACTCATTTCCTATCATCATAAATTATACGGAGAGAAGAAAATTACAGTGTCAGTGGTATTGACACATGTTGACAAAGCTTGCCGACAAGCTATTTTAACAGACTGGGAATTCAAGGGCAGTCTCAAAGAGCTATGCTAAAAGTTGTGTATCACAATGATGTCATACGAAAAAAGCCATGTGTGGTTTCAGACCGTGTTCGGCACCAGTATTCTGGAGTGAACTTTGTGAGTTTGTTGTGTTAGTGGCGACAGAGACACAGAGGCCGTGGAAATCCCACTTCTCTATGATGTCAGAGTGAAAGTGTGCTCTCAGCGCAAAAGTACAATACAGTCGGGACAGCTGGGTATCATAGCCCCGAGACTGTCGCACCCGAGCCTTTCCTCTCTTCTGTGCGCTGGGACAGGCAAAAACACATGGAGGCAAAAGTCATCAGGTTTCTCTACAGCAGGAAATGCAAAGGTATTTTGTATGTGAAGTTATTCCTAAGGCAGTGTTGTGGTTTGATCTCCTATACGGCTTTGTTTGTTTCTTGTCACTTGGCTAGCGATGCTGTTTTGACTGAACACTTTCACTTTCCTTCAATACATCAATTGAAATGGGATGTACACAGCTGTATGAAATAGTTTGTACCTATAGGTGCTGGTTTGTAGTCTTCCCACTTTGTATAAAGGCTTGTAAATGGCTTTGAGTCATTAAGCGCTCATGTTTAAATCATACAAACAAATGAGAGCAAATGAGATTGTTCTGTTGTAGCATGTCACGTTTTTTAATTGGAGCCTTTGTATGCAGGACAGGCAGCTCTGTCTGAGTTCCCAGGAGATCAAGTAAACATCATAATTCAATATTTTAGTAGGCTGTCTGTATTGAGCGGAGTAAATTAATTTGGAAGCATGCTTGAGTGCTCGGTAGATGTCGGATGGGGAGAAAGAGGAAGAGATGCTGCAGAAAGCAGAAATAAAAAAGTGATAAGCTTGGCTAAAGTGTGTCTGTGTGTGTGTGTGTGCGCGCACTTGTAAATCTGTCTTTGTGAGGACTATTGTCACCATTTTGACAAATGTTCTCTCAAAATTCTCTATGTATCAAAAAAAGTTATCAAAGTTATCAAAAACTTTCTTGCAGTAACATGTAGTAGAATGTTTATGTCATATATCAAAAACATTATTCTGAGGTAGTTAGTGAGGTGTTGTTTTAAAAAAATACAGAATTTAAAAATGTTTGAATAATTTTCTTGTAACCAAGCAACAACGTTAATCCAAAGTCTAAAAAAAATCAATTTTTAAAAATAGTCTTTTTAACGTTTTGTTATTTATTGTAAATGATCACAGTTCATGTGTAATATAGGACTACAGTTTATATAGTTACATTCATCAATCTTAACATGAACTGCAGACCTGTAACACACTGTATTTGGTGTGAATGAATGGATTGGTGAATAATGCTCATTGTTTGGAGTAGCTAGGCTGCCAGAGAATTCCTCAGTGCACTATATATTAAATTGTGAAATATTGATGCAGGCTTTTGTGTCTGAATCCAAAGTGTGTGATGTTTGAGATGTTATTATGAATGGCCGTTCATTATGTATGGATGACAAAGCTTATCTGGACCAGTGAACTTGTACATGCTTTATTACCAAAACATTATGACATGGCAATCATATCTCAACTTGCAAAATATAGAAGTACTACATTTAAACTTGGCGATGATAGTGGCAGGTTTTATACAAGTTTCAATAAATGTACAACATTAAAAATTGATTTAAAACACTTTTATGGATTAACTTTATTTGATGTGTTGTAATAACCTGCTGTCTTTTCTCTGACTGTGATTGGCAGAGATTCGAGCCCAGCTGGTGGAGCAGCTCAAGTGTTTGGACCAGCAGTGTGAGCTGCGCGTGCAACTCCTGCAGGACCTGCAAGACTTCTTCCGCAAGAAGGCCGAGATCGAGATGGACTACTCGCGCAACCTCGAGAAGCTGGCCGAGAGGTTCCTGGCCAAGACGCGCTACACGAAAGACCCTCAATTCAAGTAAGAGAAGATTGGAGGGTTGTATAGCGTAACACTGCGCTTCCTGTGAACGGTTTAGCCCATGCAGTGTAGCTTAGAGATTCATGGTTACACCTAGTCACCCTTTAAAAATCTATATGTTTACACAAGCTGGTTTTTCAGTGAAAGTTACTTTACCTTGTGTAAACTTTCAGTGAGGTCATAAGATATTAGAGTGATATCAGCATCAATTGGGGCTGTTTAAAGTAAAGATGTGCAAAATATCTGGTTTTCAGAACAGACTATTCTAAAATGAGCAGTCGATTGCTCTGAACCTGATCGGTGCGCTTTTTTAAGGGTTGATATTATGCCTTCCAGTGTTTAAAAAACAAAACGACAGAGCAAAACAGACTAGAACAGATACATAACTCTAGAAACGCTTTTTTAATTGGAAAACTAGTTTTGACTTGACACACCATCTTAAAAACATAAAGCTCATAGTGGGGTGCACAGAAACTCATAAAGTTGATGATTCATACCCTAAAAAAGTGTTTAATGGCTTTTCATAAAATTACATATTTTAGCCTGTAGGTGTAAACAAGGTCTCCTTGTTTGTCATTGTTCGGGATGAGCCAGTTCTCAGATACGGAGAGTACAGTGAGCCTTTCACAAGACCCTGCTGTTATATAAGAGGCTTTGTCTCATATCTCTGATGAGATAGCTGTAGGGATTCTGATTATGGAATAATGTCAAGTCTTTGGTTCCGCTCCAGTGACCCACATTTGATCCTGATATTGTAGCAGTTAAGAGTTATTAGCTGTACTACAGCTGGTGTAATCTTAAACATGTTGAAATGGTTGTTACTCTAAATTCCACAATACAATTTAACATTGTTTAATTTCCTAAACTGGCTGGTGGTATTTTGACTGATTACAATTATTAGCATGTAATATTGATTTTAAATGGACGTTTATTGCAAATAAGACAGTCTTCTGTTGTATCAAGCAGCCTTGATATTGTTTTTAAATATGGGGCTCAACTTTGAACAGGTTTCCCAGGTTTTTATTTTTAAGTTCGGTTGCCTGAAATAGCATGCTGCAGTTATGTTTGCTGGAAACCACAGTTGGACCTGATATTAAAAGAGCATTAAAAACAGAAGTTAAATGAATGTAGGTTTATGGTTTCTTAAGGATGATGCCCTTTCAATCATTGAGACAGAGAAAGGGGAAACAGAAAGCAGCTTTATTGCCTTAGTAATTAGGTTCAATTATTTGCCTTAATAAAAATGGAATTCTCTATTACTCAGGAAAAGCAAAAAGTTTTCCAACCAATAAAACTCAAAATAAAACATAAATGCTAAGTAGCATTTATGAGGTAAGTAGCATTTATGAGGTGATTTTTAACTATTAACGGTCCGTGTTTGTGATAAAACACTGTTGACTCCTCTGTCATCGTCTCTGTGCTTGCTTTGTCAATACGTCGGACTGGATTTAACTGTACACTTGTTTTTCTGTGCGATTTTGTCAGTTGGCACAGGTTTCAATCTGACAGTTTCGCCACAGGCATTGTTTTGACAGTGGGGGATATCCGATGCTTGAACTTTTCATTTCATTATTTCAAGCTTCTTTCATTTTTCACCTTTACACTTTGTTCTGTGTCTATGTGTATCTGTTTTCTCCTTCCCTTTTGAGGTCTTTTATTTTTCACACAACTCTATAGCTCCTGGAAGCTTCATGCCTGGGAAAGTCAACATGTGGCTTTATCAGCTTCCTCAAGTAATCAATAATTAGTACACAGGATTTTTTGTGAAATCTCTGTGCTCTTTCAGATCACTGTCCACTTTTGTTTTGAAGTAAATCTCTCCAAGTATTGCTTTGTCCGGCTTCAAGTTTTGGATATACCTTTCCATAGATGAATCTACTGCGCCTCAGGAATCCAGTTCCAACATCTGCATGTTTAACAGGCAAAAGCAACATCTGGGATGTTGATGCTGCATCGGAATGTGAGGTATTTTCCGGCCCCTCTCCTTCTGTATAACATGGGGGCCTGTGGAACGCAGCATTCCGGACAGCCGTGTCTGAAAGGGCATCTATGAGGAAAGATTCTAGGAGACCTCTAAAAAAACTGGTTATGTTCCTACAGTGGCCTTGTGTTCTGCTAGTCAAAGGTCAAATGGGTTTAACTCATCTATGTGTGGTATGATAGTGTGCGTCATTTGCTCTGGAGCTCTGATGATGAGGAACTCTGCTATGAAAGAACTGTGGTTGCAAACACGTGACTTGAAGTGATAACACACCGTGACACTGACCTCATTTCAAGCATGCCTGATTTCTCACAAATGGACCGAGTTGATACAAAGAAGCAACAGAAACTTGACCACAAGGTCTGGACTCATGACAAACAAGAACTATGGTGATTACACTGGTGCCACAGAGCAGCAATGATGTGTCACATGCTTATTGGTCCCTTCTGGTGGTCCAAGATTAGCAAGAGTACAAGCTTTTCTCCTTTTAGAACAGGTCAAGGGGAAGAGATTGTGGACAGTGGAGGTTTCGTCATTTCAAACTTTCTAAAGTCATTTTATGTCTTTCCGCTTTTAAATGTCTTGGAATTTACCAGTGCTCTCAAATTCCTTCTTTCCTTTGCTAGTAAACTTTGCCCACATGAGACCTTGATATTTGTGTATCTTAATTTTGCTTATTGTGCGGTATGTAGTGTCATGATAACAGCCTTTCCATCTGAAGAGCTCAGGGTGAGCTGGACTAGAGGAAGTGAGTCTGTCTGGTCTGGTCTGGTTTGTACGTCTGTACTTGTGTGTGCGCGTGTGATGGTGAGAGAAAGCAAGCAAGACAAGTTTCATTTCCTCTTCATTTTGACTTGGTTGGTTGATGTTTTCCAGTGTCGTGTCTGGACAGAAACCAGGGCCTTGTAAAACATTTCTCACCAGGGTGAAAAATCCCCCTCAACACCTCTTCTCATGTACCTCTAAAAACAAGACACAGAGGGAGTGAATCCCACATTCATTACAATTTTTCTCCTGTCGTTTTTCTCCTTTTTTTCCCCAGACCTCACACTACGCTTGTGTAATTATATCATATACATTCCTTCAGTCCAAGGGAAATGTCAAGAATTCCGACATATTCTTTATCTCTCAGAATTCCTCACATGCCGTTATGTCACATCTCTGGTGCATGTCACCTAGGAATAAAGCTCTTTCTTTGGTGAAAGACCGGCTCTGTCTGTAGTGACCTTGCTGTTAATTGGCCAATTCCTCAGCTCATGTGACCTCAGCTTTTCACAGCCTTCTACAAATGACCCGGAGCTCCCCCGTTTGAATGCCCCTTAAAAAGCCTTTCCGTCAGCCAAGGGACCATGCTAATCTCATCAACATCTCTTTGTTAGTTCCCCAAGAGGAATTGTGTCTCTCGTGGGACTCTGTCTTATGTGCTTAAGCACGTGTTTTGCTTCTTTGCATATGAAAAAGTAAATTAGTATGTTTGGGAGATACAGGATGTTCCTCAGGGTTGTTTTTGTCCATATTAAGTTGTTGGATTCCATTAATGTTCAATTCTGCATGCGTTCCACTTTCACACACAGTGTTCGGTGTTCCAAAGTTCTACAGAATGCACACGTACACTTGAAGACCGTTCCTGAAGTCTTATTTCATTATTTAACCTCAGTGTTCTGTTTATTACTCGTGAGAGGTGTTCACACATTATTTTGTGTGCCAAAAAATGTGCTGAAACCTCCCATTACTGTACAGACCTCCACGGCTTCTCATCTCACATAACTTTGTGGCTTTACCGTCACACACTCACCTTCCATGAACTTTCGTTGTGCAATACTTTTTACTTCACTTTTTGCTACATGCTCAAACCAGTTTCATACGTGGCTGTTGTTGCTTTATACCAACATGTTGTGTGATTGCCGTGCCAGCAGTCTCATTCCCCACTTTTCTTCAGCCGTATCTTCCAAACATCCAAATGCAATTATTTCTGCTACACGTCTTTACTGTGCTTGTTTAAATAGGAGGGAAAATCTGTGCGAGTGGGTCGGTGGAGGGAAACAGTGGGGGTGGTTTAAGCTCCAGAACATGTTTTGACTATGCTGAAATAGTTTGAATGGACTGCGGCCGTCAGGTTTTTGCTCATATGAGACTTTTAAACCTCAAACATTATTTATCTTGTTCTTCCTGACAAGCAAAAAGACTTTATTTGGCATCTCAACATTTTTGGTTTGCTAGTGTAACTTTATTGCTTAATGCTAAATCAGTTAATGCTACAGATCCAATAGGTCTCTTGCTGTCTACGGTCTACATAGACAGCTACTTTCTTAGGTCATCATCAAAAGGGTTCCAATAAGCATGCTCACTGTATCGGGGAAAGCCCAATGTTATAATTCTGTTCCGTAAATTTAAGATATGACACAGAGCTTATCACAATGCATTCTGGGATGGTCTTCTACACAAAGGATAGATGTTGCTTTAAATTTGTTTGGAACACCCTTCGGGGCAGCCAGTGAGGTTATTTGACGGTCAATGCTCATTACTAGCATGTACATATGAGCACTGCCAAAACAGCCCAAGCAAGCACACAGCCTGTACCACCAAGTCAACAGTCTGTAAAATGATTAAAATCCAATTCTATAAATGTTTATGGCCTTGTTGTAAAACAATATTTGGGTTATCTGATGACAAAAAACGTTAAAAAAAATAGCTTTTTTTTTCAAATCTCATCATCAAAAAAAGAATTGCGTGGGCCAGAATGAAGTGATATGTGTTCTGTCCTGTTCACTGCGCTGACAGATGTTGAGAAGAGGAACAGGTTGTGATGCATGTCCGCAGAGCCCCCTGCTGAGCTCTGAACGAGGGCTGATTTTCCTTCTCTTTGAAGTCGTAGGGAGGGTCGTCTCGTCTGGATGTGTTGTCTGCGGGCAGATCAAGAGGGAATGCAGATCTGTCCTGTGCGGAGCGGCAGAGACCCCGCAGAGCGATATGATTAATCCAATGCACTCTTCAACATCGAAGACAGTGTCATACATGTGTTACATCTGTACAAGAGTATCAGATGGGCGTCATTACCCAGAGCTAGACTAATGTAATGATACATTCAGTAGTGCTTAGTTTCATCCCATAATCTGTAGCTGTTAATGACATGATGCCCAAATATGAAGATGGATTTTTTTTTACCTTATTTGATATCTTGCTTTACCAAACAAGATTTTAAATTGATTTGAAATCGCTGTTTACTATTGGCTACATTAAATCGTGGCCTGTTGCTATTTAGGCTAAGGATGGGCACCATGATTGCAACAAAGGGAAAAAATATGTGTCCACCCAGTTAATACCTTTATAAATAATAAGGTTGTTTATTTCAATAGAATGAAATGCGATGTGTAGTGTTGCCTGTATTGATTTTTATGATCCAGGCAGGTTTAACTGTCTCTCATTGTGCCTGTTTAATCCTCTCGACGGAAGTGCTTTAAAAAATTGCTTTTTCTGAACTTAGAAAGCAACATATTAGTTCTTGTAGGTCATGAGTTGTTTAACATTGTTTAACACAAATCTACATGTCTGGATGATACTGATTGATAAGGGTGTTGGTTGTTTGGGTAGACATGATAAATGACGGTTGGATGGTTTTAGTTGTCACAGATGTTCAGCGCTGGAGTTAACAGCCGTGCTACGATAATGGGTTCGTTCGTGAACATTATATCTGTAAAAATTATGTCTTTATTATCTCAGTTATTTCTCCTAGACAACAATACGATTTAATGTACAGCAAATGGAAACTTACGCTTAAGTGTCTCAGATATTTCTCTTGAGAATCTCACAAATGTCTTCATGAGAGTTTCAGAGATCTCAGCAATGGCACAGTTTGCAATTAAGTCAATATTACTTATGATTTCAGTATGAGCTCAAACATTTTAATATCCAATTTACCCAAATTCAGATTATATTATCTACAATCTACATTTGTTTTATAGCAATATACACTTTCATGTTTTTTAACAATTGTCTCATTGGTTTCAAACTGAGCTTTGAAAGAGCAACCTGTGAGAAACAACATTTTCAGGTACAGCCTGATTCCCCTTTCCTGATTCGTCCCTCTCATTGGTGCCTTGATGAGGAGAATCTCTGACAGACATTTCAGACTGTCTAGTCAGAGGAAACATCAGGTTCTGCCCCACCCATTTAGAAGCATTTTAGCAGCAGGGCATGAGCCCCACCTCAGTGTCTTCTGCAGGACCCTCAGCATCAGCTGTCCCCTCTGGCACGCACACACCACTTCATCCATGCCTATAGCATATGCCTTGTGTAATGCAGGGCTTTGCAGAATTCCTTTTTAGCATGACGTTTGTCACTGTATAGCCTTTGAGTGACTATACTGTAATTCCACACAGAGGGCACATGGTTTATCAGTACAGATTTGTACACATGTATACTGATTTAACCAAATCCAGGCTGCATGTGTTGAAGCTATGGACTCATACAGCCTTTAACATCAAGGGCAGATTCCTGATCAGAGCAGTTGGAGGTTTTTGAGTGATTTGTCTGTACTGATAATGTGCATGTGTCACGCCTTATTTTCTAAGTATCATCTGTTTATCTGAGTGCTTTTGGCGGTGATAGACACACAGAAGCGAGTCGACACATTCCGATGTTTTTACCGAGGCCTGATCTTTTGGCTTTGTTTCTAAATTTTCCAAAAAATGATCTACATCGGTGAGCTGTGATGTTTTGCTCGTACAGCGCGTTGATTGCTATTATAAGAATATTGAACCCTCTGTAAAACGGAAGTAGTTTTCAAATAATATATCTTGAATTTTTTTTTATCCAGTTGAAGAGGGTTTTTTCCTGTATCTTCTAAACTGAACCAAATTTTGTGAGATTTAACATAATAAAAAAGCTTTGGCTGTGGGGTAAGAAAAACAAACTATCTTTTGCTTCTCAAGAGTCTTGTTTTAAATAGTTTTATTGAAAATCAAGACAACATACTGATTAAAGAATCACGTTTAGCAGTGGCAGAGCGTCATTTATTAAAAATCATAATGGATGTCAGATAATATATAATCCCTTCATTACGTATACATAATAAGCAGCTGTAAAGTCATATACATAAGATGTATATAGACAGCCTGTTTCAGCTGATCCTGCTGTTCTTTTCTTCTGTTATAACACCTGTGCTTGCTCTTTGCTCTTCTCTACAGGAAGGAGCAGAACATCTTGTCTCCAGTCAACTGCTGGAACCTTCTGTTAGCTCAGGTGAAGAGAGAGAGTCGTGACCACGCCACTCTCAGTGATCTCTACCTCAACAACATCATACCACGCTTCGCCCAGATCAGTGAGGACTCAGGACGCCTCTTCAAGAAGGTGAGATTAGTCTCGACACACCAGTCCGTTTCTCTGTTAAAACCTTTAATTTACAGCTGTCTGCACAATGATTATCCCTGTCAATTCAACTAGAATTGTTTCTACACCTGTTACACAATCGTGTCATTTTTAAAGGAATAAAACCAAAGAAATCTCAGTCTGTGAAACCTCATATTTGAGTTTATGTGCTAACGTGCTGTTTTATGCGTGTGTATTGCTTCGATCTCTATCCATTTCAAAGTCTCCAGCAATTCCAGTGCTGGATTTGCTGTTATA
>JAZGTJ010000076.1:204281-262052 GCA_036877575.1 Botia almorhae
CAAAGAGAATTCATTTTAGTGGCTCTGAATTATCAGTTAATTATGCAGTTACACAGCATGTATTACATAAATATGTTCCTTTACAGTTGGTGATTACAGTAGGTGATCATTTTGAGCTGATCACAGTTTTTGACATTGAGACTATTTGTTTAGCTGCTAGAGCATTGTATGCTGTCAGTCACGTTTGCTTAGGTGTAATTGAGGGATATGAGAGAAATTTCAGCCTTTGGTGTCACATTCCCTTTGGCATGTCTAGACTAGTTAGACAAGCAGGAATTCTCACTATCTTATAGAGATTCTGAAACAAGTGTGTTCCAATCTTTACATTTCCTGTCTTCTGGTTAAGTTATCCAGGTGATTCCTGCTAACAGATTCAGTTTACAGATGTCAAATCTTGGAGAAGGTCAAATCTACCTTGTTGCAGCTTAATGTAGTGAGTTTTTACTGTTAGCATTGTCTTGGTACCAAAATACCAATAGCTTTGACATTTCTGCTTGTGAAATAGTCAGAAATTTACTGTGAGTTTTGATCCAATTTTGAGGTAACAAAATTGCTGTACTTCATAAGAGAGAAACGCCAAAATCTGAGCAGCATTTTCCTTGCAAATCAAGAGGGAGTAAGTGCTCGCATCAAAGCGTTTATATATTTTTTTTTGTTCGTTGTATAACTAGCAGCAAGAGTTCTCAGACCCCAATCAGCACCTCTTTCTCTTTCGCTGTGTCTCTGTCAGTTTCTCAGTTCTCATGAGAGAGAGTTGAGCCTCCTTATAAACATTCCTCTCAACACTCTCTCTCTCTATGCTGTAGTCTACCTCTCTCGGTCCTCCATGGTGTAGAAATAACTGTCTTCGGTTATTATATCGGCTGGCTGCTCTCTGGAGGCTTTCCGGGGACTCACTGAAGTCTGTGCAATTGGACTTACCCCACATCCCGGAGCCCCAGTCTCACACCTGTCTTAAAAGCCCTGCGACACGCTGGAGAAATTTAGCACTCTAAATGCAAATAGAGTCAGGAGAGCCGTGTCCGGAGGAGGTTTAAGACTTTATTGAACCATAACAGCACAGACACAACACAAGAAAACACTTGGAGAAATAGAGAAATCCCAGCTAACAATTTTAGGTTGAAACAATGTTTTCCTAATGTTTCCAAAAATGTTAAAATATTATTTTGAATGTTTTAGAAACATTTTTAGACATTGTATTAACGTTATCGTTTGGCTATCAGAAAGATTTTCAAACTTTTTTAATACTGTAACATTTTTTAAATGTTCTACCAAAATTTGAGAGTAATGTTTTTGAGACATGGTATATAACGTTAATAAAATGTAACGTAAATAAAACTAAATTACTGCAAGAATGTTTTTTGAGAACTTTAAGAGAACTTTTAGAGGATGTCCAATGTTCTGAGAACGTACCATGTTAGCTGTGGTATAGCAAAATGTTTCGGCAACACTGACACAGACAAAAGTGTTTTTTTGCTAAAACTCTTAAATGGGAAGTGTGCCATTTCTGTATCACTACCGACACATTGCGGTATTTTTTATCCTAATGTTTTTGTCTATGAGTTTAAATTTTGTACTTTGTAATTGTAATTATTTTTTTGTACAATAGTCTGAGACATTAGCTGACATTTGGTCTCCGCATAACCAACAAACATTATTCATGTCATGGACAATTTTGAATGCATTTTTCGGCACAAACAAAATGTCTGTCCCCTCCAAACTTATTTTTGGCTGCATGCTAGCTTTTACATAGCACTGTGTCAGATAGTAAAATCACGACAAAGAGGATCCATCGATTCAGCCGGTTGTCCTCATTGTTTAGGGGAATCAGAGGATTAAATGCTGTTCAGAGCCGCAGAGGCGTGATTAGACGAACAGTCCACTGTCATATGACTGATGTCTGGTGCCAGTAAACCAGTCCCTCTTCAACACACCAACACCCCAAAGTGATGTGCAAGCCTTTGTGTTTTAGGACAGATTTGTGCGGAACCAAAACCATTTCCTGCTAAGATCACAGACAATCCAGTGATCGTTTTTCATTTAGCGAGAGCAACTCTTCATTAGGACTTGTAAATCCGTGTCCGCCCACCACAGTGTCTCCCCTGTTGCCCCATAGATTTATAGAGCTCTTCTTGGAAGATCAATAGTTTACACACATTGCTCAGCCTGTGTGTGTGTGTCTTGGGAGCGTATCAGAGAGCAGATGGAGGAAAGGCATTGCTGCCTGCTCTGACCACACTCCTGAATCCATCTCACACTGCAGTGCTATGCTGCTCAGAAGGGAAGTGTTATATGTGTCATTAAATGATGGAGCAAAGACTTGTGGAAGGAAAAATGGCAAGAATTTGCTCAGACCCAACAATCCTAACAGCAGGACGAATAAATCAGACCAAACACTCATTCTTAGAACTGATTTAAAGCTAGTCACAATGTTAAGCTGACTATTTGTCCAACAACCAACTGATTAGTGAGGTTGACTATATGTCATGTTTGTGTAGTAATGTACTATTAATGAAATCTCAGATTTGTATTATTATTTATGTAGATTTTGTAGTTGTGTTATGTAGATCACAGGTGTTGCGCTAAAGTGCCTCTGGATAGTTAGATACACTTTATATATTTTAGAAAAGAGGAGGATGAAGAAGGATAGGAGAGAAACAGTGTGCTTGTTATTAATATTATGAAAGGCAGATTAATGTCAGCATGAAATGGAAGTTGCATCTGTCCTTTTGTCCCTATGGTGATGCATATTCGAGTGAAACGGCTTCAGGAATAAAATAACAAAATAATGTAGGACAGGACTTACTATTCTATTTGGGAACTGATTGGACCATTGGAAGTTGGAGGGATAGAAACTGCCTGGCCATTGGACAGTCAATATAGCCCCGCCCCCGCGCTGAGACATACATCATCAAGAGATGCCGTTAAGTTTTTGATTAATGCACATGAATTAAAAAAATAATGACGTGCACGGATAAATCATTTAGAATAAGAATAAAAATATAAAAAATAAATTTTGATTTCATGATGACTTGAATAATAAATAACTTAAATCTGTGTGACTTATTAAACTGGTGAAATGTGTTCAGAACATATATTAAATCAAGTTTGTCTTATTGATCATCTCCAGGCAGCCCAAGCATTTCTCATGTTCTGGTACATTCTTACTCATTAGTCAATTCACTACCTTCAGATGAAACCCATCATGGATCTTTTCCCCATGGAATACCATGAGATGCCTTTCCACAGCCCATCCATTCATCTCAGTGTTCAGAGGGTTAAAAATGAGCTCCGCTCCTCTCGCCTCTGCCAACAGGAAGAGAGCTGTGTGACTGTACTGTTTATGAAGCCGCTCAGCAATTTCCCTTCTTTAAGCTCCTTCACACACTTCCATGTCAGTCTGTTTGACATTTCTGTCATATATTCCCCATCTCTTCCAAGATTTCCGTCAGCTCTCCTCCTCAGGAATTCAGGACCTAATTGACATTAGTCCAAAAACAGCAAAAAAAGGTCATTTTAAAGCTTCCCTCAGACCTTTAAAAAACAGAAGAACCCACAAAAATGTCAATGAGTGGAAAAGGGATGCAGTGGCTGTATGAAAGCTCTTTGTGAATGCTAGACTTCTCTTTGGCTTGGTCTCAAGTTATCAGCCCACAGAGATTGACGTTGGAGAGACATTCAGGGTTTTTGGCGCTTTTTGTTCATGTCATGCTGTGCCATCGTTCCTGAGCTTCCCCTTACAAGACACAAGATCCACCAGAACTGCAAACCACCATTTCCATTTCAGAAAAACCCACACCAGGCTTCTCTGTTCCACAGGTTCTGAGAGGAAGTCTCATCAAATCTAAGAGTAATGCTCTCCAACTTCAGTTCGGCTGCAGAAGTTCACTGTAAATTGGAAATGAAATTTAATGCTTTACATTGTCTACCCACATCAGTTTTCTTCTATAACAGCCCTCAGGTTCTGACAGAAATATAAACCGTACAGTAGACACAAGCACACATCAGTGATGGGGTCAGCTAACCTTACTGTAATTTGAGAAGCTATTTTTTAAGTACTGCTTTTACAGTAACAAGCTACATGACACAATGCTACATTGTGTGCTTTTATGTCATTGTGTTACACTCTTTTACTGATGAATTTGACTCGTTACTTAGCATTTTACATATTATTTTTATTTTTAAAAAATACCTAGTCAAGTGCTGTCATTCGTGTACTGTTTCTGATAAATTGATGTTCCTATCTTTATTGCTTATCTTTGGTGTTAATGTATCTGTTTAAGTCTATCGCTGTCACCTTAATTGAGATTTTATATTGCAAAATAAATTGCCTTTTAATAATTGTATTGTGTAGTTATTTATACTTTCTGTGTAGTTTCTGTGCCATTCACAGAAACCAAAAAAAATTTCAAAAATAATCACTGGGAATTATAACAGGATAGGGAAAAGTATTGAAACATTCCAAACAATTACACACATGACCTTTAAATGTATTGCATTATAAGTACACTTCCCAATGCTAGTGCACAAACATGTCATGTGTAAAATGAATGTATGAAATAACCGTGTGCAGTGTGTTCCAGTAGAATCAGATGAGCTGGACAGGAGTATAGATTGCATTGGATGTGTGTGAGGTTGGCTGGGCTGACCTCCATTACTGCGGAGGCAGGTGGATGTCGCATCACTCTGTGAAAGTGACAGCCTCAGGGCTCACAACCCAAGATAGCTCCACCTCTGCCCTTATGAAGGATAGTTAGCTGGGGCAGCGCTGGAACTGCCTGCCAAGTGATGGAGTACAGGGCACTACTGCTAATCAAAATCTACCCTATTATCTACTCTCTCTCTCTCTCCTTCTCGAGCTTTATTTGTCCTTTACAAATGTTTCTCTCTCTCTGCTTCCAGAGTAAAGAGGTGGGCCTCCAGTTGCAGGAGGATTTGATGAAGGTCCTCAACGAGTTGTACACGGTAAGTGCCAACCACAAACGCCCCGTTCTAACACAACAACGTCATTCTCAGCCCTAATGGCAGTAAATTTGAGGCGATCGTCTTTCTGCAGCGTCTGCAGCTTTTCAAGGCTTTATTATCTTGTTGTGCCACCTTCTATCGCAAACTTCAAAGGGAGAGCGTAGGTGCACAATGTTCTTTCTCTCTGTCTCTCTCTCTCTCACACACACACACAGACACACACACACACACACACACACACACTCTCCCTCGATCTGTCTGGATCCTCCTGTTGCTCTAAGGGATTGGGAACTTCTGCCCCAGTCCAGTGGTTATTGGTCTCTTGTGGTTGTAGTCCAATCAGTGTGTTTGAGGCATGGGGTTGACTATAGTTTATTACTTCTCTTCTTGTCGAAAACATTTTGTGATGTATTATTGTGCGCTTTTGTTAGAGGGTGTGTCTTTACAGTCTGGCCTCAGATTTCTAGTTTGAAAGGGGTTCTGCAGAACCCTTAAATTGCCTCTAAATATTTATGTGCAATGAAATAGATGTGTTTGTGTTTCAGCAAGGTAATGTTATAGCAGACAATAGGTGTAATTGTTTTGTCAGACAGGCGCGTGTATGCAGGTTGTGAATGATAGTAATTACAGACATCAGTCAACAATGAATCTAACATGCTGGCACACAACTGGCTGCTCAAGCCTACCTGAGAGTCTACAAGCAGAGATATCACTTTAGCATTGTCAGCGAGGAGCACTGCAGTGTATGTGTGCAGTCAAATACTAATGATGCTCTTCTGATGGTAATGAAGAGTAACAGTTGAGGGTTAGAAGTGCAGACCCCTGTCCCTACCGTTACACACTCTAGTTTTCATCTTACTCCCATTAAAAAAAGAAGTATACCAGAACAGGCGACAGAATTGTACTTGTGTGGCTGTAGAAAATGGTTCAAATGATGGCGTCCAACTTGCGTGTCACAATTGTAATAAATGTTTAGCATTTTTTTTAAATAAGGAGAAAATAATGTAACGGGGTTGCATACGAATATATGTGGTAAATGTTGGTAATTAAAATACGTTTTTAATTTAAAAAAATACTACAATAAACTGAATATTAACAAGATTAACACGATTTTAGCAATGTTGTGTTATTTTATTTTTGGATATAATCAAAAATGTTGGAAGAGTCTAAAATCCCAAACTCTAAAAAAAAACAGATTATAGCTCGGTGGGCACTAATGCTTTTAAAACAGAAATGGGACACCACAGTTTACCCTTTTTATGTAGAGTTTCTTATAGTGAATCCTTTCGGTGTTTATATTCTAGAAATCAACCTTTAATAGCAGTTAACCTATTTTAACCCTCAGTGACAGCTTGATTAATGTTTTATAGACTTCTCAGAGTTTCCGCAATACCGCAGTGACCTGTGTTCCTAGCAGTGCAGAATTTAGCAACAGCGCATGGAAATTCAGGGCTGATTCGCTGGATCCAAAGTCATGTGATTATCCTGCTGTAATAGGGACTGCATTAGTGCAGTTTCTGATGCACTGCAGGGTTGCTCGCTACTCTCCTGCCTTTAATTAGCCGTGTGCCGCTTACAGCTAAATAATCCCAATGATTTGGGGCCTTTCGTATTTACTGGGGGAAGAAGTTAAATTGGTAATGGCCTTTGTAATTCTGCACATATTTCTGTACTCCTTGTTCTTGTGGGGGAGAGAGACATAGTTTGGGGTTTTCAGGGTGGGGCTTTTGGGACTGAAATGTGGTAGGAGGAGATCTTGCGATGCTGGCTTACTTTGAATGGCAACTGGATTCCCCCCCGTGTGCATGCACACATGGTCTCCTGGGAAATGACTGTAGCCTATTTCAATAGCCTATAAAAGCAGGCAAATCCTTTAATTAAAGAGTTAAGGATGATGAAAATAAACCTGGCACCATTTTTGGTGACATCTGCGCCTTTTATGAAGAAAGGGAGGAATGAATGGAAAAGCTGAGGGTGATTATCTCGGCACTTTGGATCCTGATGGATCCAGCATTGTTCCTCAAGACACCAACAGTGGCTTAAAAGTGTAAAAAACAACATGACACTTCTTTGAACTTTACAAGAGCATGGAAGGCATTGATATTTGCCAAAAACCTCTAGTAAATGTTTCCTATTAATGATGATATTGCAGAGAGCTGAGATTATTATATACGTCATGGAGGCTGACAGTCTCATGAAAGCCAAGAGAAAATAGACTCCATTAACTTTCTGTCTTATAGACAGAGACTGATGCTGTAGCTTGGTATCATCTCTCTGGTCTTGGCAGCGAGCTTGATTGGAAACACAAGAGTGGCGTCACTCCGTGTCGTTCCTTTCAGAGACAAAAGGACCTTGGAATGAGATTTTTCTTTAGTCCCATTTCCAAATTTAGCATCTGCTAAATGCTACTGTACAGAAACGTAGTGTCCTCTTCCATTCTTTTGGCGATGGACCCACGTTGAGCGTAATTGGAAACTCTGGGTTTCTGATATAGAGTGAAACTGTTTTTTAAATAGGTCATATCATACAATTCATTTTATCCTGTTTTTCCTAAAGCCCTAAGATTTTGTTTTGGTTCTTGTTTGTTTGCACTAAAACAGTAGTTTTGCAGTTTCCTGTTACAATCATTAGGATTAAAGGAAAAGTTCATCCATGAATGAAAATGATCCTATAATTTACTCACCCTCAAGCCATCCTAGGTGTACTTGACTTTCTATTTCCAGCCGAACACAGTCAAAGTTATATTAAATATCTTGGCAATATTTTGACAGTTTCGATATAATGTTTTTGTAGCTGTTTTTGTAAGACTTTGCATAGACTTTGCATATGAAATGGGATACATACTGTTGGGTGATGTGTATCTTTATGTGTTTTTCTCTTTTATTATGTGAATGGATGGGGTAATGCTTGCCGTAGGTTTCTTCCGGGTAAAGCAGCCCCACTGGAACTGTGGCCCTTATGATGGAAACCTATAGTGTAGCAGTCGTGTACTTCCCCCCTCCCTCCCCAAACACATCGAACAAAACAGGCAAATCTGTTTTGCCCTGCATGCCTGACTGGAAGTATAAACGATTTGTGCAAATGATTTTGGAGCGTAGCAATTTCTCTGAGCGCTTAGGAGTTTTTTTATTTGTGAATAACTGTGTGCTATTGAGGCTGAGAGGTCATCGGTTCGAGTGTTTTCCTGTTTCAGCCCTGTTCTCGCCTGTAATCTTTCCATGCCAGCAGCGTTCACGAGTACGACCACCTGTAAAGATTCTGGGGCAATTTAAACAAACCAACTAGACACGAATGCCAAAACAGTTTGAGGCATGCTGAAAAATACTCATACCCCAAAATCTAATTATGTTCTCCGGATGAACGAAATTCATGCAGCTTTTCATAACTTAATTGTTTTACTGCCATTGAATTTCTCTGCCTATGCAGAGTCCAAGTCCTCGCATTCAAAACGGCATACGTTAGTTTGGCTACCATTTGTCTTTTATATCCTGTCAATTTGCAAGCGATGTAATGCTGTTTGCTCAGACAAAATAGTAAGTATATATATTGGTTGCTGTGGTAACGACTTACATCAGCATGATGGCAAGAGACTTAAATGGGTCGTTGTCGATAAATGTGGAAATTTTAAAATTGTTGTTACAGTAAAAATAACTAAACGCCTTTGGCTTCAGATACACCCACAAATAAATTAGATTTTTGCTGCCTGTATGGACTCAAGTCTTTAAGCATTACACGTTGGTTAAAACTTCATCCATATTTATCATCTTCTTCCTCACTCCACAGGTGATGAAGACCTATCACATGTACAACATGGACAGCATCAATGCGGAGAGCAAGCTGAAGGATGCGGAGAAACAGGAGGAGAAGCAGATGAGCCGCAGCGTCCGACACGAGGACAGGCAGACCCCTCGCTCGCCCGACTCCCTCACCAACATCAAGATCGAGGAGAAACACGTGCGCCGCAGCTCCGTCAAGAAGATCGAGAAGATGAAGGAGAAGGTGAGAATAAGAGAGAGAAGAGTAAGGCTGGATGACGAGATCCGAGGGAACGTGTACGAAGAGAGAACAGAATGCAAACCAAATCCAGTTACCATAGTTACACATGAATTCCTATGAGGAAAACGGAGCAATATCGAATAAATGTGTAATTGTGTTGTGTTGCACTTCAAACAAAGCCAAAACACCGAGCCATTTTCTTCGTCTGCCAATTGAAAAACAAAAAAAATATACACAGCGTGGTTTAGTGTTAAAATACATTTATTTTCCTTACACCTATTTATTTTTATACTGAACCACAGTGTGTCACCCATTGCTGACTATATCTGTGGGGTGAGAAAAGAGTTAATGGAATAAGAGATCATAGCGGAGAGTTTCTTGGACAGTTGAGGCAGAAAATGTGGAGGAAAGGTGAACGTGGGCTGAGGAAGAATGAACAGATGGAGATTTCAGGGAAGTGGAGAAGGTGATTGAAAAAGGAGTTGAGAGAGAGAGGGAGAGAGAAGCATAAAAAGAGCACCAGTGAGGTGGAGAGAGCTACAGAACATGTCCTCACTGCCAGATGGTGTTGAGGTTCTCATACCAGATCCTGGACAACTTTAATGACCTGCTAATATTACCCATAGTGGTTTATCAGTATCACGTTTAGATATAAAGCATCAGCTAAATAAGATGCATTACTGCGTATTGCACTGCTTTATAGTATGCTTGATTCTGATTGGTCAATCATGACATTCTATACTGTTTGTATCTATTTGTTTATTAATTTATTTAATTGGTACCCATTAAATATACAAAATGATATCAGTCGGTCAAAACAACACAAAGCCCTTCAGGGGGATATGAGTCGTACTGTACATTATCCTTTACATGTCATGTCTGGTACATTGACAAATTACAAATGCCCATTGTTGCAGTGCTTGTTTAATATCATGATTTGGCGAACTGTCGTATTTCTGAGATTCCACTCAGCAAATTCCAGCAATGCCCAATTCGGCATGGTCATAGTAAACTTCTAAGCACCAAACAGCCGTTTAAAAAATGAATCAAATGCATGTGTCTGTCAGAACAGTGTACACTTGTTGAGAATGTCATCTGATGATGTAATTAGATGACATAAGTTCAGGGGTCACGGATTAGCATGTCTGGGCCAGATACTGCTGTCAATTCTTGTCTTTGTTCTTTTGGAAACCTCGGGTTACCATCTCTGTCCAGCACCACCAGCTGACAGAATGACAGATGTTGTCATCACTGGGTTGTTCCACCAGGGCCATCTCTGTTTCAACAAGGCCAACAGCAGCTCCTCTATGTGGGATCCACTAGACAGAGCTTGTGGTTACTCCCTGCTGCCCATTGACTGAGAAGCTTGTAATGTTTGTGTTTGTAGTAGCAGGTCTAACGTTTAAAATGAGCTTTAAAAAAAGTTCCCTCTTAGTTCTCTCCTTCTCTCTCTCTTCCATTGTTTGTCTTTTCATCCTGATTTCATGTTTCATTTTCAGCGGCAAGCGAAATACACTGAGAACAAGCTGAAGGCTATCAAGGCCAGGAATGAGTATCTTCTGGCACTGGAGGCCACCAACAACTGCGTCTTCAAATACTACATCCATGATTTGTCTGACCTCATAGACGTAAGTCCACCTTTATCACATCAATACAGCTTCAAAGATCTCTTGTTTTCATTTTTATTTGTTTTCCGAAGCTTATTTGTTTTTGAACAGACCATTTGTATCAGTTTAAAGGTTTAAAGTAATGCGTTTACAACTACTTTAAAATGACTTTTATATTTCTCCCTAAAAGGCTCTTGATATCTCTGTTCTGCACTAATCACATTTTTCACTTACTGAAAAACAGCAAATATTTTCATAGTTTTTATTTGACTTCCTTATTCAGTTATGCTCATATTGAGTTGATCCAAGGATTATTATACAAAAAGTAGGGTTGTATTGTCCCATAATGTCCCAATGTCTTCATAGAGAATTTTAGCTATCGCCTTATGTAATAAAACCCATTGACAGTGTGGTGTGTCCTGCCTCATTAGGAACCTGCAGGTAGAGCTCCAGCAGCCCCTGGCTGAGCTCCGCGAGGGGGCCCACTTGTCCCATTTTATCAGCATCAGAGTTCTTCTAACAAGGCGCCCACAAAGTGGTCTGATCTCCTTCTCGTATTACTCCCATTTGCTGCACACTGGGGCCCGCGCAGCAGAGCCACTGCAGCTCCAAATAGGAATGATTGATTTACTTTGAGTAGTCTTTTATTTTAAGCAAAGTGTGGAAGTGAAACTGTCAAATCGTGTGTGTTTATAGACAAAATGGGCGAGTTGGTTTCTTTTTGCCTCCCTGTGGAGATTTGGGTGTGTTCTGCATGTTTTAATTGGACGGCTTTGTTCTCCAAAAATGATTCTGTTTGAATTTGATAAAAATACAGAATCCTCAAGTGTATTGTGTCAAGAAATATTATGAAGTCTCTGGATTTGAATATTAAAATCACTCCCAGGTGGGACCAACAAACTTTAACTACACTTTTTGGCCTGATTTTGGGCTCTTCTGAATTAGGGTACAATATGGTATGTTGTGCTTCCTTATTGCTTATTGCAAGTGTGTCCTGCAGCTCAATTGGTAGAGCAATGCGCTTGCAACACAGAGGTTGTGGGTTCGACTCCCAACTTGAACGCGTTGCAAGTTGCTTTGGATAAAAGCGTCTGCTAAATGCATAAATGTAAAAAATAATGTAAAATGTGATTTTTAGACTCAACGGCCCAAAATACAAAATAAATTCCCATATTCTTTCTCTCAGTGCTGTGACCTGGGCTACCATGCCAGCCTAAACCGTGCACTGCGTACCTACCTCTCAGCCGAGTTCAACGTGGAGGCTTCCAAGCACAGTGGCCTGGAGACCATCGAGAATGCTGCGGAGAACCTGGAGGCCAATGCAGACAAACAGAGACTCATGGAGACCTACAACAACGTCTTCTGCCCTCCAATGCGCTTTGATTTCCAGTCACACATGGGAGATACGGTCAGTTTGTGTGGCGAGTTATCATTATGATTGATCATGGCATGACGCTAGCAACATTTTCTAATGGAATATGCAATGATGGTAATTATTTTCATGCCCCAAGCAATGTACCAACTGCTGAGTCGAAATGTTGGTAAATGAGGGCACACGAACATACCGACATGCAAATGATTGCTGCTTTACTGGTGCCAATAAAATTGCAATGCATTGATTTTTTGACGTTAAAAACATCAATAAATCAGCTCCACTAAATACCGATCAGTATTCTTACACAATGATCGGTGTTGCTTCTCAGAAGATGCTGTTGAGACTCTTGCAAGACAAACCCAGTCACCTTCAGAGCTAAGAGTAATTTCTCAATCTGATCACACACAGTCACAGAGTGACAGACGTGTCGTTGTTTCAGTTCTGTGTTATAGTGTGTTGACATTATGTCGGGAACCATAAACACCTGTGTCACCAGTAGAGTGTGGATGGGGGCAAGAGAAGCACAACACTCAAAGTGTGAGAAAACAGTCCATGAGGGGAGCACTGTTTAGCTGGATGATGCAGTTTGGTCGGCTTTCCTTGACTTTTATTAAAAACTTTTAATAAAATTGGTAAAATTAAGCATTTTTTAAGATCGATGTTTTGATAGATTTTTAAAAAAAGAAAGAAGAAAATCAGAAGTCTGCAGAGCTCTATAACAGACGATGCAGTTATTATAAACTATAAGGTAGCAGCTGTAAAATGTGAGATGAGATGATCTGCCTTACAAAGCAGTTTTAAAGTGGCCAATACCAGTGTGCATTTTTTCTATGAAATCAATCAAAATTATTATCTGCCATGCTAAACTTTGTGCTGCTGTTTTGTTTTAATTTCTTGCATAGTTTTGTTTTTGCATTTTTTTAAGCAAAACCACATTCCTTGCATCAGGGGGCTCAGATGTTTGTGTGTGTGTGTGTGTGTGTTGAGCAGAGCAGCTGGTTTTCTCCGATGCATATGTGCCCTGTTGTGTGTTCAGCCCTCAGGGAGAGGGTGGACCACAGTGGGCCAGATGTTCTTCAGCTGTCAGGGGCAAAAGAGAGAGAGTGTGAAAGGGAGCAAATAAGAAAGACAGAAGGGGCAGATAGAGGCTAGTTGAGGTCATGTTTTTTCTCCTGTCTAAGTTTGTAAATTCAGCTGGAGCACATGGGGCTCAATCGTTGTGATCCCTGCTGAAGATAGTTCAGCTTCGGTTCTTCTTTGTTCCTTTGGTGAAGATCTGAAGCTCTCTGCTATCTTTCTTTCTCAGGTGGGACACTTGTGTGCCCAGCTGCCTGTGCAGGGTGAGCTGATCCAGAGATGCCAGCAGCTACAGTCCAGATTGTCTACACTGACCATAGAGAATGAAGAGGTGATGCTGATGAAAACATACTCTTTGACACACTGTCATAATCAAACATGTATATTTACATACTGTACAAGCATGCATATGTATACAGATACGTTTACACATATATGCTCATTGAGATTCATAAGTGATTGTGTGTTCTGCATCTATTCTCATTATTTCGCACACATTCAATCTTTTGTGTAAACATGTCTCATCTCATCTGTCAAATTTTCTTCAAACACTTTCACTCAAAGCTACACAAGCACACATAAATCAGACGACCTTTTTTCATTTTATGAGCACTGTTTCAAATCAAAGACAGAATTGGAGGTAACAGGTTCAGACTATATAAATATTGCTGTCATCTTTACACATAAGCTCGGCAGATTTTCGAACATTTGGAACAGCCGCTATAAAATGCAGCACACCCCCGCACCTTGTGTTTTCATTTATTACATATTTTGTCAAATTTGATCATGAAAAATGTCTCTGTCTTTCCTGTTTATTTTCTTATTCCTAAAACACTGTTCTATCAGGCGCAGACTCTGATTGGCTGGAACATTGCCAACATGTATGAACTATCATAGTCATGCTCTGTCCCTCCCCGCCTCTCTCCAGGTGAAGAAGACAATGGAGGCCACTCTGCAAACCATCCAGGACATGGTGACCATCGAGGACTTCGATGTGACTGACTGCTTCCATCACAGTAACTCGATGGAGTCGGTCAAGTCCACCGTGTCTGAATCTTTCATGAGCAAACCCAGCCTGGCCAAGAGACGGGCCAACCAGCAGGAGACTGAGCAGTTCTACTTCACGGTAAATGAGCTGGAGAAGATCAGTTGAACCCGGGGTGAGAGAGTTGAAGAGGGTGTGGTGGATGAAGGGTGGAAAGAGAGAGAGAGAGAGAGGGAGAGATAAGAGATTGAATGTTTGAGATACAGCTTCATGTCCGTTCTTCTGTATCGGGGCCTTTTGAGAAACCTTTGAGTGAGAAGACAGCAATTAGAGAAGATTGCAGGACTGTTGCAATTGACTGCTGTTTATTGATCTGTTCTTGTTTGTTGACGGCTGAAACGCCATTACATGTTGTATTTTCCGAAAATAACATCACAGCAGTTTGTTCTACAGACAGAAAACCTTTGTCGTTAATGGTGCTCGCTAAGGCTAGAACTGATATCTCTGGACTTTTGATCTGGTCAAGTTAGCAACCACCAAGCAGTGCCCTAGCAACCATCCAGAACACCCTATCAAATGCATACCAGTTTGCTAACAGACACCCACAACCCCTTAGTAGCTGCATAGCAACACCCTGGTAACCACCCAGAATCGTGGTAATGAGTTTTTAATTCAACTTACTTCTTCTAAAGGTGAAAATGTAATCTTGTTACATGTTTGTAAAAAATGTATTTGTACTTACTTTTGGACACTAGACATATATAATAGGTATTATGTTCTGCAGGAGATGAATTTCCATTCACTCTGACCCAATAGTGGACAGAATGATCAATGGAAGCCCAGAACTTTATTGATTAGCTGGAGGAGGTTTTTGTCTCTGTTGTTGATGTTATGTGATGTTATGCTGGCAGTTTTAGCCTATTAATTCGATCAGATTATAACCTGCTGCATTTGTCCCCATCCATCTTCTTTCTGTCTGTTACTCTATATATACTTTTCATTTCTGTTTGTCTCCTCTGCCAAAAGCAGCAGTGCATGGCTGCATGCCCTGGCCCTTCTTTCTGTGTCTGCATTACTGTTGTGCTGGTACGGCTGTGATATATGATGGATAAAATTGTAAGCATCTGTCCACCCCAGCTCCCTCATTCCCCGTGCAGTTCAGGTTTCTCTCCATCCATCTCTTGACCCTCTAACTGTCGCTCTGTTGTCAGATTTCCATCAGGTCAGGGTTTCTGCCCCCAAAAGAGCCATAAGCTATTAGAGCGCATATATCCAGGGCCGCCGGATCGGGTGGAGATGAAGTTAATGTTTACGCCAACAAGATATATAGTCTCAACACAACACAGCAAATTGAAAGGGGCGGAGGAAGGACTTTTTTTGCCACGGTTGAGAAAAAAGCTTAAGATTGATCGTACCGTTATTTTTATAACCAACCATGTGAAATGTTTCTGCTGTGTTTTGTTCTTGTAAGCTGTGACACTTTCTGTTGTCTGTTTCAGAAACTGAAGGAGTTTCTTGAGGGCAGGAATCTCATCACCAAGCTCCAGGCTAAACATGATCTGATCGAGAAGACTCTAGGAGAAAGTGAGTTATCTTACCCTGGAGTGACTTGTGATGTGTTTGTGAGTTTCCTTAGAGTTAATGGCCAAAATTGTCCCTAGAAGTTAAAACCTGACAAATGCTCAGTTGACATCCTCACTGGATTGTTAAGTAAATGTGAGTGTGTGTTGTCATTTTTTGGCCATTGTGAGAACCAAATATCCAGCGGTCCCCACAAGAGAAACTGATTATTAAACATACTAAAAGATGCTTCTTTGACAAATGTAAAAATGCTAAACGTTTTCTGTGAGGGTTAGGGAATAGTATATACAGTTTGTAAAGTAAAAAAGTTATTACGTCTATGGAAACGCCCCACAAAGCATAGAAATCTAATGTGTGTGTGTACAAAATGATCCCCAAGAGTTAACCGTGTCTAACAAAACCAAATAAAGTTCAAAATATAAAGTAATTAAATAAATGTAAGTTCATTCTAAGAATGTAATGTTTTTATTTTAGTAATAGAAAAAATGTGTTTGTTGTAAACGTGTGTTTATGAGAGGGGGTTGTAGTGCCAGGCAGAGAAGGGACTGTGTAAACTGTGTGTGTGTGTGTGTGTGTGTGTGTTAGCTTGAGGATGGTACTGATGTCATCAGTCTGTGGTCATCAGAGCATGAAGCTTCAACATCACAGTGTAGCTCTGTACTGCTGTCTTTTGGGTCCTAGCATGAACTTCTCCACTCACACTGGCAGATATGAGGGTGGTGGAGGTCGAAGTTCATACAGACTGCTAGATGACTGAGTGGGAATTGAGAACTGTGTGTGTGTGTGTGTGTGTGAGTGAGAGAGAGAGAAAGCAGAGAACACAACTGGGATTTTCTTTTGCTGTCTAACACACCATCCCACATTCATTCTTTGTGACTGAACTGTCAGCCAATCAGATTAGACTCCATCAGTGAACAGGAAGTGAAGCACAGAGAATCTGACTGATAACACAGATTATGGTATGAGGTGATAATTACGTGTCATAATTCTGAGGAGGAAGTTTAAGTATTAATTACTGTATTACATGATAACTAGTGCTAACTGTAACTGACCCTGCTAAAAAGAATACAAATGTAAGCTTTAAGTTTTACACAATAATGAAACATCCAAATATGAAAATGAATAATGCAGAAACCTCAACAAACTATTTAGTACATTCAAAGAGCACCTGGATGTATTTTTGTGTTAATTTGGTCAATGTACTCATTGAGTAAATGTGTTGAAACACACCAGTTATTCACAAGCACTGTTACTCATTTTACCCAAAATGGAAATTATTTTAACACCAGAATTCCTCAGTAAATCTGTCCCGCAGTGGGAGATGGTGTCGGGTACAGTATGTGCCGAGCCCAGCTGCTGTTACTGAAGAATCTGACAGAATGTCTCAGCACAGACACAAGACAGAGGAAGACTGAGGAAATTAAATGAGTTTGGATAATTAGCTGTTTGATGTGTGACGCATGTTTGGCATGTACCTCACTGCGCTCCGCTGAGTTCTACTGCGTGTGCTGTTGTCTTTCAGTTTCAGGAAACTAGCACACCATGATGTCATTGAATTGTTTCCTTTCCATGCACGTGTGTGTTCGGAAGGGAATGTAACAGGGGACGCTGGGTCATTCCTGTTATGCAGTACTTTTTTAGCTGTGTAACTTGAAAACATGTCCGTGAAATGTTTCTTTAAAAGGATATACCAGCTTTTTAAAAAATGCTCTGATGATGTTTAGGTACTTTCATTTTGTTAATTGTGATTTCTGTATTGTTATTATTTACATTTAATTATTATAACAAGATGGAATGTTTAAGAGTGGGACAAAAAGACAAAAAAAATACCACATAAGTCGAAGAAAATCATGCTACTTTCGGTTATTTGTGCTATTGTTTTGCCCTTGAATATGATGTCGCTTCCAGGAAAATGATGTCATTAAGAAACTAGCTTTTCGTAATGAAACTCAAATTTAATAGGAAAAACATACAACACGATAAAACCATTTAAAACAATATTGACAAGACTTCTCAGGAAAGAATGATAATAAACACCTAATATTTAATTAATTGCCAGGTGTTTGTGTTTGTTTAGTGCATAGCACGCGGAACACAGCAACATCTGCTCAAACCGAAATACCAACGTTGCTTCAAAATGTAAATGGAATATTTATATCCAATACATTTAGGCATGTATGATGGGGCATAAAAATGTACTGTACTGCATACTAAGAATAACTCTGCTGGGGTCACATCCCACAGGAAGGTTGTGTGCAACAGTGTTGAACTCCCAGAGGAAACAGGGCAGCGTTTCTATCCAGCTGTGGCCATTTCCTCACACATCCAGCTTCCTTCTAACAGATTTGTTCTTGTTTTTCTTTTTCTTCTCTGATTCTTTCTCTCTTCAGGTCAAAAGACTGACTACTGCCTCGCCAGGTAAGAGCCGTGAGAACCACATTTGACAAACCCAAAGACGACGCACGGAGAATTTATAAACAAAGCCTTAAATTAGCACACATGCAGATGTGTCAGGGTCATTTATAGACGAAACGTCTAGACACATTCATCTTTAATTCACATCTGCTGAGTTATTTATTAGGGGGGGGGGGAGTTTTTAGTTGTAATGCTGCCTGGACCTCTGGGAACAGACCTCCAAACAAGAGTTTATAGAATAGACACAAATAACAAATATAATGACAGGCTCTGTGTGTTTGTGTGAGTTTAAGGTCAGTGTATTAAAACAGTACCCTTCACTGGAGGCTAATTTCTGCTGGTCTAATGGCCGCAGGCGGTTTGTGGATTGAGTACAGAGGAAAATTAGAGCAGTTTGAGGGGAAAATGATCCATCGTAATGACAGGGCTTTTTCTCTCTCTCTCTCTCTCCCCATAAGCGGTCGTAGGAACTCTACAGTGCGGAAACAGGTAATTACCGCCTCTCACAGGACAGCTGTGTTTGTATGATTGTGTGTACATTTGCATGCAATCTCTTACCGTGAACCTGTACGTGTGTTCGTTTCTATGCATGTCTCTTGGGGATAATTGTTTGGAAGTATGTTGATCAGTTGCGTCTATCGCAGCTCTGTAACTTGTATTTTCTGGCCAGTATTTACAGTGTTCAGTCACTTTCCTGGCACTGCCACCCTACAATCATTTTGCACATAGCAGTGGAATAAATTTGCAAACTAAGCCGTCGGGATAAATGTAGCATGCCCGTCCTTCCACCTAAACCCTAGCGGGTTTTATACCACCCTGCAGGAGGAACGGGGCACTGACCCAGCATGATGACCCACTGCATTCCCTCCTTAGACCACCCCAATGTTCACATCGCCCTCTAGTGATGGATCGTGAAAAATAACATGCTCCCTATTGGATAATTTACCACCTAAAAATCAATATTCTGTGATTAGAAGTCAAAGGATTTGAAAATCAAAAGATTAATTGATAAATTTCACAAATTTGTTTGCTTGCCTCCATCATATACACTGTGTGTATATGATTAACTAAAGAACAATGGAGTTTTTTTGTCCTTTTTCCCCACTGTTTGTTCATTACACCATAATAACAGCAGGGCTGTATGTGTTAGTCTCATCTTAACTGGTTTCTATAAGCATGACCTCGGCACTGTTAAGTTCAGCCTCGACGTGGCCCAAATTCCGCTTGGCTTAGCCATTTCCTGTTCACCCAAATAAACAAAAGGAAGCTGTGGAGAGAAGCTGTCTCCTAGCAACCGTTGCCCCATTCCCCTGTGGCGTAAACTGTGCTGTTTTCTCATCCCTCCAAATTCTGTCTGATGCCTGCCTCCCTTTGCAAATATTATTATTATGTGAGTCCTGTGCAGAGAAACAGAGACCCTTGTTCAGAAAGGTTTCCTGTGCTGCAAAATGTCTAGGGACATTTCCACCCCCCCCAATGATTCGACCAGACCTGCATATTTCCTCCTTCATTTTTGCCTTTTTTTGCCTCTCCTAGGAGTCCAGCCAAATCATTCCCCTCATGGTGGAGAGTTGTATTCGCTTCATCAGTCGACACGGTGAGCTCTCCCTCTCCCCCTTTCTCTGTTTCTCTCTCTTTCCCTTTCTCTCTTTCTGTCTCTCTCTCTATTTTTCTCTCTCTGGTCTTGCTGAAATGAACAGAATGTTCTATTTTGTTTCATTCATTTCTGTACCAGTTTTACTTTGTTTTTTAAACCCTGACCCATGTGTCCTACAGATTTCTGTTTTTGCTGTGGTGATTCCCTCATGTTTGGTCCTAAATGCATGCTAAACACATTTTATTTTGTTTTTTATTACTATAAAATGATTTGATTCTGATTGGTCAGTAGCCATGGTTTATTCATAACTAGGGGTTAAACAGCAAAGCACTGTCCGCTTACCTTAATGATTAAATCTACAAACAGTCATTTGTGAATGTGTATTTTTAAATAACATATTGTCATATAAACAACTGGTTAGTAAATGAGTCAGTAATACAGTAACCACTCAGTGAATAATACATTTAACTGTTTTGACTGATAACTTGTGAGGCTTTTTGACTGATTTATTTAAAGACCTGTCTCCTAAGAGTCATCCATCTGTTGTTTGTCTACTATGAAGCACAAAATCAGAAACTAGAGAAAACTAACAGGACACTTCCTGCCTATATGTTTGTAATGTCATGTGTGTGTCGGTACAGGTCTTCATCACGAGGGTATATTCAGGGTGTCTGGCTCTCAAGTGGAAGTCAATGACATAAAGAATGCCTTCGAGAGAGGTGAGTCACTCTGAAGTGATGTGCTTTCTGTGTTATTGTCAAAACATCAGCCTGCATCATTGAAGGGCTCAGGTATTGTCCTCTGCATGTATTCTGATGACCATCTGTGTCTCAGGTGAGGATCCGCTGGCAGGGGATCAGAATGATCACGACATGGACTCTATCGCTGGAGTTTTAAAGCTCTATTTCAGAGGCTTGGAGCACGCCCTCTTTCCAAAGGAAGTCTTCCATGATCTCATGTCCTGTGTCTGTGAGTGTCCACTGTAGTTCGTACACCCACGCTGCACGTATTTCCAACCAGGCTTAACAGACAATGGAGGAGTTTTATTCCTAAATGAACTCATTTCTTTTGTCGATGTTGTTTTTATAGCCATGGAGAACCTTCAGGACAGAGCAGTCCACATTCGAAAAGTCCTGCTGTCGCTTCCCAGCAGCACTCTGGTGATCATGAGATACTTGTTCGCCTTCCTCAACCAGTGAGTGCCGTTTATCAAAGCTCATCTGGAAAGGTTTTTTCTGTTGGGCAGTGCTGCATGTTTTCCACTGAAGTCATTCTGTTCTTTTGTTTGTCTTTTGATTTTGACTTCAGAGCATATCTCACCTCCACAAGAGCCGTTTAAGTGATATTTTGTCCAAAAATAAACGTTCTGTCAATGTTTAGTTTTCTGTGTTGTTCCAATGTTTTTTCCTAAAGGTGAATCTTTTTATACCACAAAAGTAAAAGGGGGTGGATGCTGTTAAATGCAAAAAAACAGAGAAAAGAGAACAAAACAGTGCTAGCCCTTACACCTTGTTTTTTTGTTTTATATTCTTTCTTATTTAAAAATATATTTTTGAAATGATTCTTCAGCAGTGCTTCTCAACCACTGGGGGCCTCAACAAACTTCAAAGGGGGCCTCAAGATGCCTTCGATAATCATTTAAAATAAGATAAAACAATTATTAAAACAACTAAAAATCTAAATATTTTATAGTGTTTGTTTATTTTTATAATGAATATACTTCTTTTTTATTATGCTAAGTTTTAGAATTTAACTTCAGTAATGCCAAATCCCATTGGTTGTTGCGTTTTTTCATGTAACCAATGGCGTTGCAGCTACGGAGCTACAGTATAACACTGGAAACATTCATTCCTATAAATCAGTCTTATTTTCCAGTGGTTTACAATAGTTAACCTCCCTGTCCACAAAGAGCTGTATGTTTTTAAACTTATCATTTTACAATACCCCCTTCCCCAAAAGAGAGGATTGGCCGAAGCCCAACTTCAGCTGAGGGCTACAGCACTGAACCTCTTGGAACAATTTCCTCCGTATCACTGCCACCCCGTCTCTCACTTTTTTCCACCCTGTGGTCCTTTTGAAAGACCCTCCAGACCACAACACGATCTAGCCTGCTGGTGTGCACACAGGCGTGTCTGGTTTTCCCAAACCGACTGAACCTGCTCCAGCTCTCGTATCACAGCCAGAAAGGGGAAGCGAGTGTGAGACAGAGTGTGTTGAGGTATGTTGTTGCCATCAAGACCCTATTAGTGCTCCCATGCCAGACGTCTGTAGTCCTCACTGAATGGCCTCTCTGTTTGCTGTATGGCCGATAGATCTTTCCTCCACTATTAAAGTCAACTGAGGTGCCAGAATGGCTCTCTGAAGAACTGCTGTGCTCACTAATTCATTTTGGCCAATCGTGCACGAGGTCCAGAGGTTTATAGAGTACATACTTAGAAATATATGGTGATATGAGGAGATCTTTGCATTGTGAGCTTAAGTTGATTGTAGAGACCATTGGTGCCAATAGGTGTAGGCTTACTATGCTTTTGAGAAAAGCAGCCCAAAACAGAAGGGAGGGGAAAGGAAAGGAGGAGGGAAGGATGAGAGGGATGGAAGGAAGGAGAAGAAAGAAAGAAAGAAAGGTAATTGGAGACCCTCTCTGCAGTTGTATCTGTCTGGGAAGGACAGATCTCATAAATTTGGTTTGGAGTCTCTCCATGTTGAAGTTTATGAGACCCAACTGCTTTTACCCCTCACCCCCCTCACCTTCCCATCATCCACCACAAATAAGATTATATTTCCCTGCTTTATGGGCACATCAGAGTCCCCTGTAAGCAGATGGAATGGGCATCCTGTGGAGTGAGATCAGTTAAATGTGTGTAACTGTCTTGGCCCGACAAACACATATATGAGGGCAGGCAGCCTTAGGCTCATGATAGATGAGCTGTCGTAAGGAAGTGTAGGTAGAGTCTCGGTCTGGAACTCAATCTGCTTTTCACATTAGTGCAGTGGGAACTAGTCTATGAGAAGTATGATCAGAGGTCATTTTGAATACATTTATGGATAGTAAGACTATTTTTTTTAAACCTTTATGACTTGTAGAGGGGAATTGCACCACTTTTCTACACTTGCTTGTTTTGTCTTCCAATTCGCTAAAGGAATGATACAAGTCGTGTTACAGCACAAACGGCCACAAAATCTGCACGCTGCAATTCCATGTACATTTTGCATGCCAGTTCTGAGTGTTGTGAAGGATGCAGGAGACTCCAGTGATCTGACACTTCACTGGGATTGTACAGCATCACTCCATCAGTACGATTCAGCCAACTGGATATATGCCCAGTTATAATGCGGCTTTCCCTTGTTTGATCAATATTTTATGTTTACATACATCATACATTTTTTCATTTAGCAGAACCTTTTATCCAAAGTGACTTACAGTGCATTCAAGGAATACATTTTGTCAGTACATGTGTTCCCTGGGAATCGAACCCACAACCAACGGAATGCTGTAGCAATGATCTAAATATTTAATGAATATTTGACTACATCCTGCCCTAATTCATAGGAAATGTACACAATCATCTTTTGTAAATGAAATTCTATTTACCACCTGCTAAAAGTGGCACATTAAGTGACACAGGAAAATAGCCCTAAATCTGGCAAAGACAGTCAATAATGCACTTAATTTAGCATTAAGCATAGATTAGGTGCCTGGTTAAACTAAATTGCTTTTGGCTAGCGAGTAAGATACATTTTTGCTCTGAAATAAGGTTTAGTGAATTCACCCTTGGTGCACTTAAAGTCATGTTTCAATTGTTCGATTTTTTTCTCTCTTTGTCTCTTGTTATCTAGTCTGTCTCAGTACAGTGACGACAACATGATGGACCCCTACAACCTGGCCATCTGCTTTGGCCCCACACTCATGTCTGTACCCGAGGGCCATGACCAAGTCTCCTGCCAGGCACATGTAAACGAGCTCATCAAGACCATCATTATCCATCATGAGAGCATCTTCCCTGGGCCTCGTGAGCTGGAGGGGCCCATCTATGACCGTGGAGGAGCCACTGAAGAATACTGGTGAGTTCAGAACCAGTCAGGGTGTAGAGTCAGCTAACTGAATGTGAGTACAACAAATAGATAGAAGCCGAAAAAATGAAGCTTGTAATTTAGGCAATGGTAAATTTTGGCTGTGCGTTTTAATAAAGCAGCTGGTTAGCCGCAAAAGCAAAAATGAAAGAGTCTGATCAGATGAGCGTGATTTGATTCACAACCAGTTGGACATGAGAGATAAGGCTTTATAAAGATAAAGAGAAATTACAAAGATCAGCAGAGGCCTACAGGAAGTGGGTGTTTAAGACCTGGAGAGTTCTTTTTAAAGTTTACATCCTACACTCGTTAAAGCATCGGTTTAGTGGTCGCGTCACATGACCTACAGTCGACTCCCAAAAGTGAACACAACCAGAAGCGTGGCAGGCAGCCAAGCTCATAAAACTTATCATGAAGTCCATTTTTTAAATTAAAAAGGGGTTATCCTCTTTTCCTAAAGCCAAGTGTTAATGGAAGAATCCTCCTACAGCGCTTTAATAACTGTTGTGGATGTGAAGGAGGAAATGACTTCAGATCGCCGTGTAATGGAGAAAAGAAAGCTCAGGGTTTTAGATCGGGTTCGTTTGGGCGATCCAGGCGTAAAGAGGCTTATTCCATGTGCTGGTCATGCTTGGGATTGTTTGGATTACATGGGTGGTGTAATTAATTGAGTTTGAGTCACTGAAATGATGTGTTTTCAGCTCAGGGTTTAGTCAGCCTTATTTCACCTTCATGAGGCTTCATGGCACGTGAATTTTAAAACATGCTAACGACAACACATCTATCAATTTTAAGTTGTTTCCATTAGGTTACAAAAATGTTAAAAATGATTTTTTTAACGTTTTAGGAACATTCAAAACGTCCAGTTTTTTCAGACGTGGTATTTGCTTTGTTATAAGAAGAACATTATTCGAACAAATTCCAATTTTTAGTTCTGTAACATTTTTAAAGCATTCCACTAACACTTAATAATAATGTTTTTGATATATGGTATATATAACGTTAGAGATCTAACATCACAGCAACTTTTCTGATAACTTTGAAAGCACTTCAGAGAATGTTAGCCAGCGTTCTGAGAATGTTCCCAGTTAGCTGGGAAAAGATAACGGATTGCAAGCTCAATTCCTGCCAAGAGATGAAGTGTTGGTTATTTTGTACATTATTATAGAATTTCACTATTGAAGGGGTTTCAAATTCCTTATCCTTTAAACAGCAGAAGTCAAATGAATGCAGCATTTTAGTGTAATTTAGACTAGATTGTGTTTAGATTCTGTTTAAAATGCAGAATGAGATGGCAGTGATATTCAGAGGCAGTCCTTAAAAAAAAGAGGTTAAAACACACAGTGACTTCTGACCTGTCAGAGCACAAACTCATCTGCTTGAGGATGAAGAAGCCACGAGGATCATTTTACTTTAAGTGCCCAGATCAAAGCTGCACACTCACTCAAAGAGAGTGACAGGAAGATCATGGGATTATCTTCACTAACTAACTGCTCAACGAGGCCTCTCTGTCATTTTAGACATGTTTACACACACGTTCATCCACACTTCATTGTAATTTGGTGTCCAGTAAGCCTCAAAGGTTCACTGCAACACTAACAAAGTGGCCACACATGTGGGCTTTGCCAAAAACCTGCCTGCCAATGTCTCATTACACACACCAATCAGAGACTCATCTAACAGGGAACGTTCTCAGAATATTGACTAAACGTTCCCTCAGTGTTCTCTTGCAGTTATCAAAACAATCCGTGTAGTAACATTATTAGAATTTTTTTTAACATTCTGTATCATATATCAAAAACGTTATTATTGAGTTGTTAGTGGAACATTTTAAAAACAACAGAATTAAAAAATGTTCTTCTGACCAAGCAAGAACATTAATACAACATCTAAAAAACTGCCCGTTTTAAAGGTTCCTAGAACTTTAATAACCTTAAATAACTTTTATAATGTTTTTGTTACTTTATGGAAACGTTAGGAAAACATTCTTACAACCTAAAATTGTTTGCTGGGGATTAGCATGTTGAACAGCCCTATCCCAGAGTTCCTTCTGTCTAACGCTGGTCTCTAATGAAACTAAGCTTTTCATTAGCTTAGGCTTCATGTGTGCCGATTGTCATTGTAATAAGCCAGGATGGTCTTACTGAGATGTATTCCAGCTGAGTGGAGTGCCGCACATTTACTCTGTTTAACTTGAATGTCCTCCAGCGCATGTTACGAGAAACAGCGATGACAGTAAATTAGGCAATGTTTTTGGTTGAGTGCTCAACAGGAGATCAGGTTGTTTGAGGGTAAATTAATACCAGGGTATTAAAGGGTTTCTTGGCCTGTGAATTGCCTAACAGAGCTGTTATCAGCACTGAGGCTTGTGTGACTTTGGTAAAGAGCCATTTTGCTGTGCATTAGTGCAGTGGATTCTGGCCACAGCCGTGAGAGCAGGTTCAGTGTGGTGTCAGGACACAGGAAGGTTCAGCTTTGATCTCCATATCTGTCTTCAACTTCCTGTTGTGCTTCAAAGGAACATGAATATACTGTTTAAACACAGAGAGACGTCGTTTGCCCTTTTTATTCTGTTACTTTCCTCTGAGGACAGAAGAATAACAGCACTAATATCAATTTTTATATATTTATATAGTCATATTCCTGAGATGTTTTAGAATATAATTTTAGAATATTCTGCCACTTTGTAAAAGTTAGCCAAATGATGTGTTTGGTGTGTTTAAGATAGTGTTTAAGATTCAGTGTTAACTGAATGTAGATAAACTGTAGGTTTTGGTCTGTTGTTGCCAAATGTACACAAGCCTATAATGGAGGTTTCCACCAAGCTACAGTTCTTGCTTTCAATTCTACAGTGATAGTCCACACATTGAGCCCCCCCTAGTGGATGAACCTGCACCTGACACCCCTTCTGAAACACACAACAGCGATGATGGTGAGTCAAGATGGGCCAATCAGAACACCACACTAACACTCATATGCAAATCTAAGCGCTTTGATACATGACGCACTGCTGCCCGGCTCCACACCTCTTTTATTATTGCAATTTACTTGCCAAGCTTTACACAGTCTGTCATGAAACCCCTGTTTCACACCCTCTTGTGTCCACACACCCCTGCTGCGGCCTCAGCCCTGTTTTAAACCATGTGCTCTAACCTGCCTGGCTTCCCATGCAATAACGCTTCCTGTTTCCCTTTGCTCTCTCTTCCCTCGATTTCTCTCTCTCTCTCTCTCTCTCTCTTGCTCTTTCCCTATCTTCTCACGTGTCTGAATAGTAAAATCAGGGACCTTGAACGTTTCAGAGTCGGACCCCATCGAGGCCGTTGCACGTTTTGACTACACTGGACGCACCAATCGCGAGCTCTCTTTTAAGAAGGGGGCGTCACTGCTGCTGTACCACCGGGCGTCTGATGACTGGTGGGAAGGTCGCCACAATGGCATGGAGGGACTTGTGCCGCACCAGTACATAGTTGTGCAGGACACGTAAGCATCATGTCTTCTAAATGACTCCATCTCCTTCTAAAGGATTTTTAGTTACTGGTTGTAAACACAGCATTCAAAATTGGCCCCTCCTCTTGGAAGGAGCACTGACAGAAGCACACGCCCCAATCCCTCGCCTGCGCGCTGTTATTGGCTGGGGGCTACACACCCACTGGCCATAAGTTGCCTCCCAGAAATGTCTTGAGCATCCTAAAATAATAATAATAATAATAAATTACGCAATAATTATTACAATAAAATACAGGCAGAAACAACACCACACACTAGTGGTTTATAAGCAGTGATTGAGATTCTGCAAAGTGCACCTTAAAAAATGCACTAATAAAAATAAGAGGTACATAAGAAGTACATTTTAATATTCATAATGTATTTATAATGAATCATAGTGTGTGTAAACTGAGGTGTGCGTGATGTTATAGTTGTGTGTATATTTCTGTCGTAGGCCGGATGGCTTTGCAGGCAGAGGAAGTCCCAAAGCTGACCTAGAGGCATCCCATGATGCAGCTGGGGAAAAGGTGTCCACCAGGGCCAGCGCAAGCTCACCCATTGGAGGCCATGTTGCTGACATCTACCTGGCCAACCTAAACAAGTCAGTCAATATAACCTAAACATTCATATGGTGTTTTACTTTATAGATCGTTTTGTAAAGGCCAAAATGCCTGTAGAATAATTTGTATTAAGTAATTACATCTTTTTATTCTTCTTATTATTCTTCATTATTTTGCCTTCGCTTGATCCACTTCAGGTTGAGGAAACGCCCAGAAGCGACCAGCATCCGTAGAACATTCCGGACAGTGGAGGGGCTGGGAGAGGGCTCTTCTGGAGCAACAGGAGGTTTGAAGGCCACCTCTGTGCCTTCAGGAGGTCTGCCCAAGGAGGGGATGGACAAGCGGCCGGTCAGTGCTCACAGCGTCCTGAACTCCATCACTCGACACTCTTCCTTGAAGACCAAGGTAGAAGGCCCTCAGCTCCGTAAGACTGCACCTGCAGGACGATCCAAGAGTTTCAGCAACCATAGACCAACCATGGACCCGGAGGTCATCGCTCAGGTGGAGCACAGCTCCCAGGTACCGGAATCAGGAAGCCCAGAATTAGGAAGCTTAATTTATTGTAGAACTTCACATGCGTTGATACAAATTAGTGGACACAAAATGTAGATTTGATTGTTTTGTTATGTGAGAAGTGCGGAATAAAATAAAAATGCAAAAGCAGCACAGTGTACAAGATCGGTTGCCGGGGAATTGTCAGAAATACATTTTAGTGGTTATCCTACAGAAATATTTGTGATTTGCACTAGTTCAGTGTTTCCACTGTTACGCTCACTGACTAAAATGACACCCAGCAAATTTATTTCCTTTCAGAGTCATGCTTTCCTGAGAAGTGCTTTGTTCTCTATAGAAGCCTGTGTGTCTTATTTATCTTCTTTTGAACTGTAATTTCATGGCTGAATAGAGGTGCGGGATCGATCCAGGCTGTACTTGTAATTGAGTTGGTGCAGTTCAGACACTCTGAGTGTGAATGTTTTACAGCATCCAGTGCTTGCTGATACTGACTGTACAAAGTCAATATTGGACAGGACTGACCTTAGCTACGTGTAATTACTTTTTGTTATTTTAGCAACTTTGCTTGGTGCTAGAAGCTGCATTAGCTGTGGAGTGTTCTAGTAAACCTGATACATACATTAAATCACCCAGAAGGTTTGTTCCAAATATTCAAGAGGAAATAATCTAATGATTAATTTGTCATTCATTTGTAGTAAGTTTCTTCAGCGTTTCCATCGATAATTCTTTTTGTAACATTGGGGAAGGATGGACCATCCGTCCGTGAAAACAAAATGTAAAGAAGTCGTTACATTCTAAAGACACTGATGTGGCCAGCAAAACAAAAGATCAAATGAAAGACACATTCGTTCGATTTGCGGGAAACAGTGAATCTTGTGTTCCATGAAAGGATGCAGACATTCCAGAATAGTTTACCAAACATTTTTCAAATTATTTGTGCTTTTAGTGTTTTTTTTTAATGTTAGCAGTTCTGTTTAAACAATTATTTCCAGCTCTTACCAGTAAGATAAGTCAAGTAGTTATGAGAGTAAATATTCAAAATGTTCCTTTTTTGGTAATTTGCATATTAACTCTCTCTGTCTTCTGTTTCTCTGTCAGGACATTGAGGCCACTATGAATACAGCTCTGAGTGAGCTGCGAGAGCTGGAGAGGCAGAGCAGCGTCAAACATGCTCCTGACGTTGTGCTCGACACTCTGGAGCAGCTGAAAAGTGGCGGGGCGTCTGAACCATCCAGCCCGCTCCACTCTCGCCTGCTCCGTGAGGCCGACTCCTCCCAGCATCCTCTGCAGCGCAGCGCCAGCTCCGCCAGCGACATGCCCTCCACCTTCCGGCCCGGCAAGAGCGCCGGATCCAAAAGCCCTCTGTCAACCATGTCCACCACAGGTCTCTCTGCTTCTGGATCCACCTTCAGAGATATCAAGCCCCCAGCCACCAAGCCCAAGCCTGTGGTTTTCCCAAAAAGTGGATCTGCCGGGGGCAGTCCAGCAATGGGGTCTCCAACCACCACTGTACCCCCGACACCACCACCCCCTCCTCCACCCACTGATAAGTCCTGCCCGGTCTAAAGGGTTTATGATCTCCCCTCAGCCGTGATCAGTTTCTTAGTTATTCCAAGAACACCCTCAGAGAACTGATATTGACTTTTCTTTTTTTGGTCTTAATAAATAACTGCAGACTCACAGTGATATTGGAATGCTTGCGTGAGTGAGTGCGCAACATAAAGTGTGTGCTTGTGTGTGGAACTGATAATGCACATGATAAATCTTGGAGTGATTTTAAAGCACTGTTTTAGTTTGGACTGAGACATGGACATCACCTGTAACTGTTTTCTAATTCCAATTGAGTGATTTCTTTCTCAGATGTACAGACTGAGTTGTTTATGTACAGGGGGTGAACATTTGAGGACAAGTGAGCAGTGTGTGTCTTTGCTTTCTAAAAATACCACAAGGACTCTTTCCTCCCCTCAGACTCAAAGTGAGGCTGGTCTGTTGAGGCCTGCACAGGGAAAACAGCTATTTGATTTTGTGTGAGGTTCCTCACAAAAGAGCTGTTATTTTGTCCCCTCTGTTCAGGAATACTGGTTGCACTCCTGTTCTGTCACTCTGGAAAAATCTGCCACGTAAAAGTATCTCCTCACTATTAACTAATATCTCTCTCTTTGAATGCCAGCATCACTTAATCAGAAATGTTCAAATCTATGTCCATATACTGTATCTATAAAAAACATAATGTTGTTACAGTTCGTTCATCACAGTAATGCACTGTAGTTCACAGCTGGTATTAAAACGCAGGTTCCACACACAGTAGTTGCTAAGTAACATAGAACTGCTGCTCTGCTGTAGTGCTGCTTTTCTTTTTTTACACGCCTTCAAATTAAAACAGAAAATTAAGGTAGATGAACATATTTGCATGAGACCAGTTAGCCAACGCAGGCAAACCTGCTTTGGCTTCCACAGGATATTTGCATGAGAAACACACTAATGCTTTCCCTGGCAAACGGATTCATTTCAAAAGCACTTCTAAAATTCTTAAAATCCTAACATTGTTTGTATTGTGCTATTATATCAGTGGTCACATAACTGTGCAAAAATGGGGTGTTGTTTTGTATACGTTAAATAATCATGATTATAACTGGAAAAAATATATATATCTAAAATGAGGAATGTCCGTTTAACCACATAAGCACAACATTTCTTCATCGCCCACATGTAACAAATAAAAGCAAAAAACAAGAAAAAACAATTTTAGTACACGTTCCTAAGGTCATTATTCAGCCCTGAGTCTGTATCATGGTAACTATGTATCAGTATGTATGTTGTACGTATGTATATTATGAATATTAGCAGCCTAACAGCAGCTTTTGAGATTTCCAGCTTTATGATGCAAAAAAGGGAAATATTTTGTCCACCTCAGAGGATTCAAACAGACATAAAAGGGGGAAACATGCAAAAAGAAGCCACATCGCTTTTCTTAATTTCTGCTACTCAAATGGCTTGGCTTGAGTTAGCCAGTCACTCTTTTATACATTGTAGCTGAGGGAAAGGTGTGCGGGGAAAAAGTCATTTAGCCTTTTTAAGGCAAACTATCTGACAATCTATCAGTCTCCATTTGATATCTGTCCAGTCTCCATCCAAGAGCTGAATTCCCCCTGACATGGTCTGCCTGCCTTCAACAAAATGGATCTCCCTCAGTGAGGCCTTATTATTTAGTATGAGATCTAAGAAAATGAGCTGAGGTGGTTTGTGTAAGCATCCAACTTCAGAAGCCTGCTTCAGTTTAAAGCGTTTCCTCACTCTACAAGCCCTGGTATGTACAGTATTACATGCATGGCTGACTGTGACTGTATCCTGGAAAAATCACTGAGGCATTTAGTTTTTGTTTTTTACATCAAGCCTTTTTCAAACGTGTTATTTCCTGAACTGTTTAACGTGTCGTCTGGTCGCGTTCTGAAAAAAGTCTTAACTGGTGGTTACATTTGTTCATGTGTTAAATGATTGAACGTATTCTGTGTGTTTTCCTGATACCTCATAAAGGCAACTGGAAACTGTTTTAAGTAGATTTCTTTTGTGGGCGGGGCCTTTACATCCATACAAGTTTCTTTTCTTTTTTTACAAAAAAATTGAATGCTGTTGGCTGATGCCTCCGTTTACACATGTTTTTTCTTAAATTTGGTAAATTTAAATCAATCATTGTACACTTGAATTCTATGTTTGTGAACAAATTGAGGGTGGTTTTCTTTCTGTTTTGTAATCATAACTGTTGTTAAAATGTAATTCCTGTCCAGTTTAAGCAAGACTGTAAAATGAATTTGTCTTGTCAAATATATTTATAGTTGTCGAGTCAGATATCTGTTACCAGGGAAACCTGTGCTCAGATGTACTTTGTATATACAATAGTGTACATTACAGAGGTACATTCATTTTCTTTTTCTCTTATTTTGTTTGTGGGTTTTTTTGTTTTGTTTGGTACAATATTGTACAGTTATAGCAATAGCTTTGTTGAGAGTTGCCACTCAAATATACATTCTATAATTCCACGTGTAGTTCTTGTAGTAAACATTTTTAAAATAAAAATTGCTTGCAATATATGCCTCCAATTTAATTGTCATAAAACTGACATTTTGGACAAATCTCGGGTGATATTCAAATGCATAAGCCCTGAATATTTATTACAATTACAATTATTGTAATTACATGAAGAGAAACGCTGTTGAGATTAAATTAATAGAAGAAGCTGTTTTGGTGGTTTAGGAGAAACATTTTTTTAAGGGCTGTACATTAATTTGGTGTCTCACTTTACCGCCCGTCCCACAATACTGTAACTAGGTGCGATATTTAAAGTCTGTTCCTCATCCTTTATTGATCACAACGCATGAAACATGAAGTTTAACATGCTTGAAATGTTTTTTGCGTCTGTTCCGGTTATGTTTCCTGTTACAGAACAAACTAGTTTCATTGCAACATAATTGTGCAGAAACACGGAGGTCTAAGAAAAAAAGTCTATTTTTTATCCTTGTGTCTTTGACGTTACACTTTTGAACAGAAATATACAATTTAGTATCACAGTAGTTTGGATTTGACGTAACCCCACCGATGACGTTTACGTTGCCTTACGTACAGCACGTTGTCATTTTACATATCGGCCCTAAGAGGGCGTCACAGAAAGACGTTTAACGCGAGCTATTAAATACAGTATTTTGACGTGCATATGGTTGTGATTTGCGGTATAGAATAACATAACACCGATCCTATTTATAATCTTTAGACTCATATTATGTTTTCAAGAGTCTGTCTGAATGAAAGAGAAACTTCGTGGAGAAAAAATAAAGCGGTACCCTTTAAAAACTGAACTCGTTAAACAAGGAAGTTCCCGACAGGTTGAAGGGAAAGTTACTGCCGAATTTCCGTCTCGCCGTTTTCACAGTTTCTGCTTTTGGACTGTCGGACCCGTGTTCTTCAGAGAAAACACCCTGCCTTTTGGGATTGTAAAGTAAAATGTGTCGGCTTCCAGCACACACACGGTTTGTTTGCATTGTTTCACAGTCTGTGTGATGGCGTGAAAACTACATCTGTATATACTGTAGATAGACAGTCAGTTTTCTCGTAAAGTTATTTGCGGAGAAATATGAGACAAATCATATACATGCACATTGTACTTGCAGGTCCTATGGGAAGATCATAGACTTCATGTGACACTTCCGTTGTCAGCTGTATGTAAATAACGCATGAGTTCAGAAATACACTGGTAAGTTACGTTTTTCCATCTTCACGACATCTTCAACTCTGTTTTTCATAGGTTGAATGATTAAATGAGAGACACTGTTTAACTTTAATATCATAATGTATAAAAATTTCTGCTGTGATTTAGTTTATAGGGGTGTACGTGTAACCTGACCACAGGTATTACCTAACGCTGCCGTGGCTTAAACCCATAAACATGACAAAAACCACGTTTAAAACCACGTGCAAACATGAATAAGGTTTGGTTGACTAAACATTTAATTAAATCAACTTAACGTAGGTCCAGTGAGTTTAGAGTCATTTCAGTAATGGCTTTATATATAGTTAGATCTGATGTAAGGTGCAGTGCCATTATAGATGTCAAGGGTTTGATACTATACTATCCAATATGAGTTGTATTCATATTAATTGTGGATTATGAGTACATGGGGGCCACAAGATAAACAGAGAGTTTATCAATTCCATGTACGGAATTGAAGAACATTTAGTTTGAGTTCAAATATATTTCTCTCTCACACATAGACCAGATCATGTCATCCGCGTGTGGTAGTACAATGACAGCGAGTACAGCAAATTACCTTTGGTCCCTGAATGATAGTCTTGGTCAGGGGGCAACAGCCAGCATCTACAAGGCACGAAACAAGGTACCTCACCATTTCTAAAGTTCAGACTTTCATTTCCGTTCCTCGCTCTGGAGGCTACTCAGAAAGTGTGTAGACGTGACATTTTAGATTGAATAACTTTGTTGATCTTCTTAGAAAACAGGTGAGCTGGTTGCCGTGAAAGTGTTCAACCTGGTGAGCTACAACAGGCCATATGAAGTTCAGATGAGGGAGTTTGAAGTGTTGCAGAGGCTTAATCATGTCAACGTTGTCAAACTCTTTGCTGTGGAGGAGGTACATGTCTGATGTGGTTTGTGAAGCTGATCAGATCGCTGACGTTTCATTTCCATGCTTTGTTTAGCTCGTTGATGTATTGCGTTGGGGGCAACTGCTCTGTTGAGTGAAACCTTTTTCTCTTGATTCATGTCAGATGCATATGAACCCGAAGCAGAAGGTTCTGGTGATGGAGCTCTGTTCAGGTGGAAGCCTGCTGAACCTGCTGGAGAAGCCCGAAAATGCTTTCGGACTTCCTGAATCTGAGTTTCTCATTGTGTTACAATGTGTGGGTAAGAACCTAAATCTTTAAAACTACGGGACCAAATTAGTCATTTGGATGTAAATACTCAAATTAGTAGTTTAAGAACCATCACACATGCCCACATCCAGAGAACCCGTTCAGTGTGTCAGCACACATTCCTCAACTAACAGTTCTGCCCTGTTCTTTACTTTAAACGTACACAGTCCAAGGAATGAACCACTTAAGGGAGAACGGGGTAGTCCACCGAGACATCAAACCTGGCAATATCATGAGGCAAGTGGGTGAGGATGGACGTTCAGTGTACAAGCTCACAGACTTCGGTGCTGCGCGTGAGTTGGAGGACGATGAGAAGTTTCTGTCCATATATGGAACGGAGGAGTACCTGGTAAGACAGAATTGATGTTTTTTTTTCACAATCACATTAAAGGTAGGGTAGGCAGTTTTGGAGAGGCTAGTGTAGCGATATGCAAATATGAATTTTGATAGACAAGTAGGACATTCTATCATTGCATTTGGACCGATGGCAATGATTGGACAAACATTTTATGCTTCAGCGCCATCTACAAAGATACTTCCTTGCTATCAGAATGTAAGGAGACTTTCATCCAGCATAAGAAAAATGTTTCTGGAAAAGATTGCCTGCCCAGCGAGGCAGACATATCAGTAAATACCTGTTCCACATTAAACATCAAGCTAGCTTTTCCTAGTATTTAGAAAATCAGTAAATACCACTGATGTGGTTTCTTATAAAACAGGGAATCGTATTTTTGATATGGTTCCTTTGATGTATGTGTGAGAACTTTTTGTATGTGAGATCTTAACTCACCTGAGCTGTTGGTTCAGCACCCTGACATGTATGAGCGTGCAGTGTTGAGGACGCCCCAGCAGAAAACGTATGGAGTATCTGTGGATCTTTGGAGTATTGGTGTCACGTTCTACCATGCTGCAGCCGGCAGCCTTCCGTTCATTCCATACGGAGGCCCTCGGAAAAACAAGAAAACTATGTAAGAGTCCTCCTCAACTTATTTAAGTTCATGTTAAGGTGTAATCAAACGTTCTCCAACTGAGCCAATCCTAAAGACACATGTCCAGACCTACCTCTAGCTTTAAGAAAGTCTATATTCTAGATCTTAAGTCTAAGTCTAGACTTGCTCTGGTTCAGTGTTTGTGTTTTTAGTATTGATTTGTGTTCTCCCAGGTACAAGATCACATCAGAAAAGCCTGAGGGTGCTATAGCAGGTGTACAGAAAGTGGAGGATGGCCCCATCGATTGGAGCTTTCGACTGCCACTCTGCTGCCAGCTCTCAGAGTGAGCGAGAATGACACTCCGTCACTCAACTTGAGCTGAGAACTGAGGAATCATTGAGAGCAAGCAGTATTGTCTAAGAATATTATAGTTTTCTAGAGGTTAGTAGCAGTTCACCAATGTCTCTGTATCTTCTTGAAGGGGTTTGAGGACCCAGGTGGTTCCAGTGTTGGCCAGCATACTGGAGGCCAATCAAGAGAAGTGCTGGGGCTTTGTCCAGTTTTTTGCTGCCACCACTGACATCCTGCATCGCATCACGGTCCATATCTTCTCCCTCCAGCAGGCCACGATGCACAGCATCTACATCCACTTTCACAACACGTGCGTCAGCTGCCACTGTGTTGCACACATCTATCATTGGTTGCATTTGCATGGACTGCATTTGTTGCTTTAAATGTTTTCATATTCATTCCCATTGCTGTGGAGCATTATGATTATTGGCCATGACAAGACAAATCAAATGAAGTGTGTGTGGTCACGTCACTGAACTGCTGTCATATATCACAAAATGCTAAACATAAAATTGCAAATAATTATTTTAATTACGATTTAGCGGTATGAGTGTTTAAAGTCAATTAAGGATTTCAAATAAATTACATTAGTTCAGTATGAGCTCATGTAGGTCAGTGTGGTTGGAAATGTCTATTTCAGACTATTTTTGACCGTATAAATATTCAGATTATTTGGGTCTGTTTACTGTAGCTGGTCCTGATTAAAAATGTCTGCTCTACCTTAAAAGTTCAGCTTTGTATTTGTTGGTTTTTCTGGACACTTGGAATTGTTTTACTTTGTTATGTGTTTATAGAGTCTCCATCTTCTTTGAAGACGTTCAGGCCCAGACCGGGATTGAACCTGCGGTTCAGCAGTACCTGTTTCAGGGTCATCCTCTCATATTAGATCCCAGCATGAAAGTGGTCAACCTCCCCCCGACCAGTCCAGATCAGCCCATCATTCTGATCAGCCGGCGACCAGAGAAACTAATAGGACTTCCATACAAAGAGCGTGAGGACCAAACACATCATTCCACAACTCCACGAGTATCTATTAGTGTAAATGTCTAACTTGTTCTCCTAATCTTTCCTTTGTACCTTCATGCTTTTTTCTGTTCTGTAGCTGAATCCCCCTCCATGCCCAACAAGTTTGATGTCATGGCAGATTACACTTTCTCCAAGGTATGAGATCTAGGTTTGTGCTTCGCTGGTCCTATAATATAATATGCTCCTAAGCCAGTTTTGTTTTTCCCCATAGACAATTGTTGGGGTCATCCATCAGTACCTGCGGATAGCCCGATCCATGCAGAAGTACAGGGAGTTGATTCTGCAGGGGTTCTACAGCTACATGTGAGTGATTACAAAATCCACAAGAAAACCCTAAAGTATACAACAAGAACCTCCAAATATATGATGATCTTTTATATCAGTAAGGTAGGTCCTACCTTAATCTTCTTGACTCTAGTGAAAACACAGGTTTGGAAAGCAGTAACGTAGCACACAGGGTTGCCATGGTGAATATGAAGCTGCTTTCCTGTATGGCCACAGAGGAGAACCTCCATAGATTGTAAGTGTTTGGAAATCTCACGAAATGCAGTGAGCATTTACTCTGAATGTGTCTTATTCTAGTGTTGGAATTTAACCATTATATAATGGAATTTAACCATTGCTTAACTTTGTAAGTAGTTTGACACTAAACTGTCTCTTCGTTCTTCTCAACCAGCACACAGAAGTTTGCACACGAGTTTCCAGACTGTGTAGACAATAAGAAGAAGATCATTTTGGTAAGAGTTACATTTTATGAGGCTTGTGTTGAATCAGCGAACGGGATGTGAGGTGCAGTGTTGTGCGCAGATTGAAGAGGATCTTCAGAGGATGTACAGAGGTGGAATCAGAGAGATTCAGAATCAGCTGCAGCACCTGCACGTGATGCTGTCGAAACACTCAGAGTCACTGGCTCAAGATAAGAGGTACAGCCTGTCAGGGAAATAAAAGATACAATGTTGCATTTGATAATCATTGTAGCATTCAGTCATTATTCTCCTGGTTAAAGGTGCGACAAGGGATTTCTAAAATACGCTGTAACGCTTTGAAATATTTAAAATCGGCACCCAAACGAAGCTTAAATTTAGACACATAAATTAGCTCACAAATGTTAACATTCAGCATGTTTGTGCACATGTTAATTGAAACGTCAGCTCATTTTTAATTGTATTATTCTGTTGTTTAATACTAACAGTGCTTTATAATTAGTTTCTTATGTTCTCCGCTGGCTGGTGAGGTTGTTTGTGTTTTTAATGCAGCATTCAGAAGATGGAGGTTCTGTTGGGGAAGATTGCTGCAGTACATGAGCAGTATTGCAAAGACAAAGTGATGGGAAGTGAGTGGATGATTGCTCTCTCTCTTAATGCAACCACGACAGCTTGAACATCACTGTTATATACATTTTTCTTGTGGTTTATTTTTTTATTTAATTTAAAGGTGGGGTAAGCAATTTTGGAGAGACTAGCAAGGTAGCTTTGAAAGCATAAGATCCCGCCTTCCCTTTCAGGCGCTCTCCAAAGCCACGCCCCCTTCAAAAGTGTGCCAAGGTTTACAGATACAAAGTTTGACAGGCAAGGAGGACATCCTATCATTGCATTCAGACTGAATGCATTGATTGGACGAACATTTTATGGTCCTTCGCCTCCACAGAAGATATAAAAATATATATTTATACAACTTAATAATCGTTATTAGCATGTGAAGGTACTTTCAACTAGCATAACATGTTTCTAGAAAAGATCACCGACCCAGTCTTTATAAATCACAATACTCTGTGTGGGTTAGTTGCCCATTTTTGGAAGCTAGACGAGGAGTTTGATGAGTGGAGCCAGTAGTGAGATTAGTGAGATTAGCACTTTGTACTGTGTTGATATTGTACAGTATGAAGGAGGGGGGGTACTGCTGTGTCTTATCTGACAGTGAAAACCATTCCAGACCGGCCACCATAAAAACAAGAATCTAACCCTCCTTTTCTGCCTGACTGCATTGATAATCTCAATGATAATGTCACACTTGGAGTCTTTGCGGTCGACTAAAATAGATCATATTTTGAACAGTCATATGAAAAAAAAAAGAGAATTTTCAGGTATTTGTCAGACTGATGTTGATTTTGTTTCGGTCCTCAGAGCTCGGCTATAATGACGAACAGATTCACAAGTTTGAAAAGTGAGTATTTAACACCAGCAGCGTCTTCAATGAGTGTGTATTCATACTGGTGATTACTCAGAGAAATGGACATGTTCTGTCCAGGCTCAATTTGGCTTCATATATAAAGAAGGTGAAGGCTTTGTTCAAGGATGACTGTGTGCAGAAGTATCAGGATGTTCTGACGGCTGCAGGGAGCTGGAGCAGGTGAGGCTGAGGTCACGTGCACTAAGAATACACCATCCAATCACTGATGATTAATAGCATCATGCCGTTAGTTGGCACAGATTCTTTTCTTTCAAAGTGACTTTCAGTGGAAGTACAGTTTCTCTAAAGCAGACTTGCTCCAGTGCCCAAATGATTGTAATCTTAGTAACTGTCCATTACTAAGTTCTACTGGACTGAACTGAACTGGACTGAACCAGGAACTCGGATCCTTAACCACTTGGGTCGTTTACACAGGACGCATTTTTGCGTTTGTAAACAGCAAGGCACAGTGGATGGGAATGTAGATTTTTTTAACTAGGCAAACTATTTTAAAAACATGCTGCTATCATCGGTCCTTCTTCTGTTCTTCACAAACAAATTTATATATAAAAGTCATCAGCTTGTACCAAATGTAACGTACACTCTGTAATATGTTCATACTTCATGTTTTGGTGCTGCCACTTCTGCGAACCTAGAATGCTTATTGAATTTCACTGTAAATAAAGATCCTTAGACTTTATCTCGGTAGAGACTAAAGAGGATATTGCCGTCTTCAGATCACCTCTTTAGCTCAAGCTTACCAGCTTATTATTATTTATAGCTCGCTAACGTACACCGAACCCTTAAAGGATAAACCTGCTACAGTAGATCATTCTGCTATCTTTAATGGCTTGCCTTGAAATGCAGTAAAACAAAGCACAACGTATTGAAGAACAACACGCGTATCTGCTCATGTGAGTGTTTGATGTTTCCACAGAGTTGTGCATGAGATGCAGTCAAGTCTGGAGCACTTCAGTGGTGTTCTGCGACAGCGGATGGGAGATCTGCATGTGTGTGAAGCCCAGCAGAGCAAGGTTAACCCTCTGACTTTCATCAAAAACACACACATCTCATTTTTTCATTCACTTTGCTCTCCTACTGCTGTATGATAACACAAATTTTATGGTATGAATAGCGAGTTACCCATACACAGGCCCACGTGGGATTTATGCACCCGCAACTCCACATAGACCTCCACAGAATCAGAGAATCAGTTTGACACATGCCCCGCCCCTTTGTGTGTCCATTAAGTATTTAGACTAACTTGATTATACTTTCAGCTACCAATAATATTCTAGTACTTTAAGCTCCATTTAACAAATTCTCACCATGTTTAAATGCATTCCACAGAATTCCACAGATTTTGTCTTTAATATTAGCACAGGAAACGCAGATAGTGTCGAGTCCATAGCCATCTTAACACAGTGCCAGATTTAGCCCTCTGAGGAAAATTAATCCCGATTTAAATTTTAAATGTAATCCTTATATCTGATGCCCAGACAGCTTGAGCTGAGACTAACCTGAGCAGGTTCTTATGGGCAGGTTCTGGACAGAGCTGTGCTCAGTGCTATCCAGCAGCCAGCAGGAGCGGAGGGCATGAACGGGCCAAAAAAAGAAGACCATATGATCCTCAGGTACATCACTGAGGAGTGAAGACAGCAGCAGTTCTTCATCATTTTAAACATTATGAATTCTTGATGAGACACACTCTGTTTACAGAATGAGCAGATTGAAAAATGAGATGAAGGGTTTGGCACGAGAGTTACAGAGTAACAACAACATCATAGAGAGGTGTGCGGGCCGGCTCTTGTACTCCATATTCCCTTTTGAACTTCTCTTGTTTTGAAAACCCTTTTAAAATGTAACTGTCTTCTCTCCTTTTAAGCCTTGGGGTAGTTACTGCTAAACCACCAGTGGAGAGAAAAATACCTCAACCCGACATATCCACGAGATCTCAACAACTACAGAATTCACCACATTAAGAGGGAAACAGAAAGTGAAAGCAAAACAGAGAGACATTTTTAAGAGACGTTCCTATTTAAGAGGACATCTAACTTTACAAAAGGACATCTAACTATTTAAAGTGTACGTTTACTGTTATATTTATGTATTCAGCCCAAAACGTTTTTATGTAAAGATAAACAGAGGGAATAATTCGGCCTTGAAATTGCGTGATGCAGAAAAGCAGAGAATCGCTTACAGCAATTCCATAAAGTTTTACTTGAACAGCAGTTCTACTGACTAATCTAGAGACCCCTTTGCCTAAATATTGATGGCATTGTGCATTCAGCCGACAATAATGTTGTAATTATTGCACAGCCATGAAATAAAGAGAGCTGTTAAATCTGCCCGGTGTGTAATTGATTCTGTTTTCACGAGATAATGGTGAGACAGCACAAACTGGATGAGTCTATTGATCACGGCAGAGTAATCACACAACGTACAGCTCTGAAGGAACTTTGATCTGGTCTTATGGACCTCTGTTTTGGTCTGTTGCTTTCTTGTTTGTTTAACAGTGTTGAACTGGACTCAATGTGAACAGATCAAATAACTCATTTATTATTATAACAATCATTATTTGTTATAAAATGCTCCGCATATGTGTAAGAGTAAGATACGAGTGAGATAAATGTCACTAAGAGGGTGAAATATGTGTTGGATGGGTTATGATGTCATGTTAGCTTTGAGTGACGGGGGAATTCCTCACTCGGGGGAACTACAGTCTCGGGGGACCTTGCAAAGACCACATTATGGTTTTGTGTCTAAGTTTATGGGTGTTTGCCTGCTCATGGAAATTTTGATCTACTTTTTAGATGGTGTTTATATAGAACGATTTTTAGATGGTGTTTCTTATTTGCATAAAAAATTATATATATATTATATAAAAATGTATGTGTGTGTGTGTGTATATATATATTAATAATAAATAACTTGTGTGTATATATACACACAAACATACACATATATTTATAACATAAGTTATGTATTAATAGGTTATTTTTTATTTAAAATCGTACTTATTTATACGTCTTTACAAAAAACTGTAAAGACAATAGGATTTATTATAAATACACAATTTATAATTAATGGGTTGCTTGTTACCATGACAACAAATGTGATTCGTTGTATTATATTTCACTGTCGTAAATGTTTGTTGTTTCTGTTGCGTTCGGTTGAACAACAGTACTCGTCGAGATGGGGAGGTTGTAGGGGGCAGGATCTCTAATACTTTAAAGAGCGCGCGTCCGCTCAACGAGAGTTACATTTAAAGCGCGCCGCTGGAGGAGGGTGCGCGTCACAGGCTCTCGCCGCTGGCACTTTAATTTAGTTGGTATTCCACGCACATACAACGCCAGACGAAAGACATGGCGTCCGTCACTTTAGGACAGCACCCTGCCCAACACCACCTCGACCCGGATCAGCAACTGTTCCACAAACTGAAGGGGAACGAGAGGAAGAAATTCACGCGCAAGTGGTCCCTGGAGAAGATCATGCGACACAGAACGAGTGATGTGGAGAGAGTCGCAGCCTCAGCATCGCCTGTGTTATTAAATCACGAACAGCCTCCAGCGTCGCAGAACCGAGCCTGTAGTACCGGTGCGCCACGCAGCAGTATGGACGGGTCGAGTGGGAACGCGGGGAATAAAGACACTGAGATGCCCAAATGCGCACACGGTGGCACCGCTGCTCACTCGTTGCAGCCAAGTCGCTTGGACAGAGAAAACGCGAACAATAATAACGGAAGAGTCGGCAAGTACACCGTAGTGAACCGGAGGAGCTCGGTGAAGGACACGGGGAGGAACCATTCGTCTTTAACACCGCATGAACTTCGCGATTTCTCCCGTAATTCAAACTTGAGCTCGCCGCCGGACGAACTGGAAGGGCTGCAGATCGACAGGTTGACACAGGCAAGGTCAGGGGTTGTGAAAATGCGAAGCGAGCCTCTGAGAAGGGAGGCATGGTCCATCTTTAACCAGAATGACCCGAGGGTGAAGGCGGAGAAGGGAGAAGGCCACATCTTCACCTCCAGACAGGTGAACCAGGACTGGTGCGACGCCTGCAACCGGCAGATCAGGAGCGTTGCGCACAAGTGTCAAAGTAAGTGACACCTATCCGTCTCCAGATGTACAAACAACACTCTGCTATGAGGTGGTGACTGGTGTTTGCAAATGTTAAGGATTAAGAAGGTTTTTGTGTGCATGTGTGTGATTTATGTATTTATTTTGATTGTTTGATTGATTACTACCACAGCGTAGTAACCACAAACTGTAGCTCAATGGATGCTTTATGCGGTCTGATCACCTCACGTTTCGTTATTGGTATCTGTTTCTTTGTTTGTTTAACTGTGTTAAAATGAGGTAATTTAAAGATTAAAAATGATTTTTGTGTGTGTTTTTTTCTATTTATTTTCTATTTATTATCACAATTGAAATCAGATTGTGAAACTGTTGACAGGGAAAGTTTGGTCTAGGGCCCTTAAATATTTGCATCTTGCAAAATGTGTTGCATGTTTGTTTATATGTTTCATGTTAAAAGTCTAAGAGAGCTGTGTAAATCTGTAAAGGTTTGCCAAACATTTTATTTGTCAAAAGAAACATCTTTGTCTGAAGGAGTCAAATATTTCTTTAAAACTCCCGTCAGTTTCCAGCTCGGATGTTTTTTGGAGTAACTAGTAATTGTGAAACAAGAAAGAGAAACAAAAATGTCAATGGAAAGACAGTTTTTAAAAAAGCAGAGGCCTTCATATGTGCTTACATAACTGGATATTGTTTGTTTTGCTGGAATTTTCTGCTGGAGGGGTTGTTTGTACAGTAAGTCTCCTGATTTATAGGAACTTCCAGTGTGTGTAATCTGAATGAAGCTTGCTGATACATGTCAGAGTTTGAGGATGTTGGCAGAGAATGATGAGGGGGGAGTTCCCGAGCAGAGGTTATTGTTTGTTTCACTTGTGCATTATCTGTCATGTTTACTTAGCTGTATATGAAGGGGTACACAAAAAGCCCCCCTCATGTCTCAGAGTATGACAGGACTCCTAAATGAGTAACCGCAACCACAAGATGTTCTTGCTAGTAGAAATGAATCAGTAACATTTGTTTGTAAAAGAAGTATTCTTGTTTCTCTAAATAAACAAGAATTTAAGGTAAACTGCAATTCTACCAGAGGTAGAGGTTTAATTATCTGAATTATTTGTATTTTTCCATTTGTCTATTTCATTTAAAGTCACTTGCTCATACTGTTGTTCTATAGGGCTCTCTGTAACGGAGGTTGTCATTTGTATGCATAATATTTGGCTCAGTTCTGCCTTGTATTCATTAACCCTGCTGTCCCATCATGCACTTCAGCTGATTTGATGCACCATTTTTCCCTCTCCGTCTGTTGGCTTCTAAGGAGCTGCCATTGCCCTTATCTTGTTTCCCTTTCCTAGAACTGACATACATTTATTAATAAAAAGCAGTGTGAGTCTGTGAATGAAAGCACTACGTTTGAGAGATAAAGTATATAAAATGCTTTAATGTCATACAGTGATCTAGAATGAATTTACTCTGCTGCACAGTGAGAACAGAAGGCCTGCAGCTCTGTGCAGTATGTTTATGTGTTTGGTAGTGTGTGTGTGTGTCTGTTCAGTAAGTGTTGCTGAGTTGGCAGTGTGTCAGCAGTTCTCTTTTGGAAAGGTACTGCAGTGAGCTGCTTGATAAAGCGACACTCTTGGAATGCCGCTTGTTTAATCAGATCACAGGACTGGAGCGAAGCGTTTTATAATTTGAAGTTAACGCAAATTGAGGATGATTCCGGAATTTGGATCAAAGCACAAAAATAACACATTTGAGGGAAGAACCTCGCAGCGATTCCAGAGCAACCTGTTATCCCGCTAATGGAAAAGAGCGTGTCTTAATCCAGCTCTCATTCCAAAAATACATTAACCATAGCGGTCTTTCACCCAGTGCAGTCAAGTTAAATGTCAAATCTGTCCATTCCTTTCTCGTTTGTCTTTGTGGGTGTAGAGAGTCAGAAATCCCTTAAAGACTGATTTACTGAATCTGAGCTGTATAGAGCCAGTGGGCCAGAACACAGTCTCTCTCTCTCTCTCTCTCTCTCTCTCTCTTCCTCTGTCTGTCTCTGATTCTGCTTGGCAGTGTTTCCTGCAGAGAAGCATCATTGTACAGAGAGGCACCAGGAGTAATGGGAATGAACCAATAAGAGCCATCCGTCTCTGAAGGACACACTAAGGATTTGAGGCCAGGCTGAAAAAGCCAATACAGAGAGAGGATAGTGTTTGCACTATAAGATTCTTATTACGATTCGTACACTTCCACTATTTTCACTGCAGGCGCATTTGTTCCTCTTTCTCCTTTAACCTTTCATTGTTATTTTTCCAGGGTAGTTTTCTTATGGTTTGTCACTGTGATTCCGCCGGTGAGATTCAGTATGGGATGTGACGGGGATTTCCATGTTGCTGCTTTCACTTCATTGAGCTTTTGTGTTCTTGCAGAACGCCATGAACATGTCCCGATATGTCTTGATTTCTTTGCTCTTTAGTGTACTTCCCTACCTCCCCTCCCTACTAAACTTCCCTAGTAGAGATATTGTTACTGTTAAGCCAATGGCATACATGGTTATGTCTCGAAAATGGTCCAGCCTTTCCGTTTTCCAAAATACAGTATATTCCATCTTCTGTAAGCCTATACAGGATGTGTTTGACATACACACAATACAACTATTCCATGTCAACAGTGTACTTGATTCCAGACAGATGAACCGACAATACAACATGTGGATGCGGTTGCAAAGATCTGTCTGATCCTACTGATGGCAAAATGTACTTTCGGCACATTGTGTAGCTATTCGAGTTTAGACTAGAGTATCCAATTTAAGCCACACGGGGATAAAGCGCAACACTGACGCCTGTTTTCCAAACGATTCTGGCAATGCCATTGTTGCTCCTTTGTTTAGTCGCAACCCAATCTGGGAATTCTGGGAAATGCTGTATTTAAGGAATTGTGGTCATGCAGGCGAGCTAAAGATGGAGCATCGCGACTACTACAACTTGCCGTTTTAGTACGCACGCAGCCCCTAATTATACATACAGAATGAGAGAGAACGTCAGTGGTTACAACCATCCCAAAAAAAACGGCTTTGTATATTTGTATTCGTACTCTTTCTTTCTTGGTCATCGCCCCTCTCTCTCACACACACACACACACACACACACACACTTCAAGGCATAAAACCTTTCATCAGTCATCATTTGCACAAATGCCTAGCTAAACAGATTTGCGAAGACATACTGCGCACTATACAGTCTTGAGTACTTCCATTATAGTTTTATAATCTAATTATTTTCCGCTGTATTGCGTATGAGCTATATGCTGAGTCACTGCAGGTTTGGACAAGGTCACCAAGCTTAGTGAAGGTGGATGAGTGAGTTCTTCTAAGGTAGCTTGCTCAGATGACTGTTAGTGTGAGTGTGGGCATCTAAAAAAAGGCATCCTGTCTCAACTTGTCAGTCGTACCAGCTTTGAGTACAGTAAGACAACCTCTGTCTTTAAAGACACCCCACTGTATCTTCGTCTAGCTCTGTGTCTAATCTGGCTCAGTTTTGGCAAACTCCCCCCCCCCCCNCCCCTTAATTCAGCACCCAAACGTCTGTAATGGATGGATGCGGCCTGTCTGACACGGTTTAATCCACATTGGAGTAAAACTGTGTTTAGACGTACTGCAGATGGATTATAGTTTACGGATGTCAGTCAGACATGGGATTGATTTTTAATTAAACGTTTCAGACAGACTGTAATAGAAGTAAGAATAATGTCTTCCGTTTGGCTTTCTGCATTCACACATAAAGGTTACACAATATTGCATTCCTTTATGTGTTTGACAGATGATCTACAGGGCATTTGAGAGATTCATTTTAACAAGTACATTTGTTCCCTCCGAGTTAAACCCATGACCCTGGTGTTGCTGGAGCTACAGGAACATAGTGTCCTAAATGTCAAGCTTTAGGTTTCAGCATCAATTATAAGGTAAAGATACATAGTGTTTTCCTGTTTTATTTGGCAGCATGTTTTAATGTCTGTTCTATTGTGTTTTGGGACGGGGAAACATTTATAGATCATAAGTCTTTTCCATTCAGCTCTTTATTTATATATGCGAACGTAATAAGATAACAACTCTCTTATTCATGTTGTCGTACTCCAGTTTCCTACATAAACAAAGTCTCTGGTACAAGCCTGACTCTGTGCACCTTACAGAAACTCATTGATACAATGTATTATTCATTAACCTATGTTATGTATTTGCTGGTGTTTTAGTGCTTTGGCACACACAGGGTTAACCTTGTTGAACTACATGGACAGCATACAGCGGTAGCTTTGTCTGGGACTTCTCAATACAACATTCAGCTCTGGCGACAGATGAACTGGGCATGTAAAATCATCTCACTTCCTGTTGAAGCACTTTGCCTTCATAGTGTTCAGTAGCTGGACAGTCTACTGGGAACTGAACGCTATGGGAACTGAAACTTCAAGCCATTATTTTAAATAGTTTTACTAATAAAAGTATCAGATGGGCAGTTTGAGTTGGAGGTGTGGAGTGGGTGGTGTGTGAAGGTGTGTTAATGAGCTCTGTGATTGGATGTTACTGCAGTAGGAGGTGTGTGTGTGTGTGTGTGTGTCTACACAGAAGTGCTGTATGTGTGACAGAACTATTGGGAGTTATCACAGGCTATAATTAGGCTGCCCTTGGCTACTCTCTGCCTCTGTATCTCTCTCTCACCTGCGCTCTCTTCTGTGAGAATTGGTGTGTGAGGACAGCCAAAAATGTGCCACTCCATCTAGGACAATCAGAGCCGGTCAAATGTCTCATGTGCACTGCTTTGTGTTTATTTACAGCTGTGAATTAGCCTCAGCAAAGTGAAACTATTATAGTATTATTTGTTAAGATGGTTGCAGTTTTGTTTAATAAATGCTGATTCAGTAAAGTAGCGCAGATAATAAATATGAATTGATTTACAAAGACTTTTTATTTTGAAAAGCGAAACATTCACGGCCATCTTCATGGCTGTGTTCGCCCTGGAAATGGAGAATGAGGCTGCTCTCGATTCTCTTATTTATAGATGCACAGCACATTGAGACAAGAAGGAAGAGGTAAAGAGAGGGAGAGGGATTTTCATGGTGGGACGGAGCGTTGGTCAGAACTTGATACGTCCTTCAGGACAACAGGTTTCTCCAAGCGTGGGACCATCTTCTCGCACAGGAAGTGGCATGGCTGTGACGGCAGAGAGTGACAGGAGAGAGGCATAGAAGGAGGGAGAGAGAAAGCGATAGATCGATAGAGATGGAGAGGGCGAGAGAAAGAGAGAGAGAAAGTGGTAGGAGTGCAGTGTGGCTGTGCCTTTAAGAATTCAATGCAAAACATGCTGCAGAGAGCAGGATGAGTGGGTGCAGTCTGAGCTGGTCCGAGTTCTGCACTGCGTGAGAAAATCAGCAGCTCTGACAGGGAAACAGGAGGAGAGCGAGTGCCAGCCAGCCAGCAAGTGAGTGGAGGGTGGCATTGTGTCAGAGAGGGTATTGGGTGAGGGTAGGGGTGCAGGGTGGCAGAAAAGCAGGGGAGGGGGGGTGTTCAGAGCACAACACAAAACCGAGCGCAGCCCTGCGATGGTGGACACACAGGAGCGACTGGCGCAGGGAGCCCACACCGCAACGCAACGGAGCCGCAGGCGTCCAGCCCCACCGGGAGCGCCCACCGGGACGGCAGCCACTCACGGACAGGCACCTGGAGCGGGACACAGTGGTGGAACTGGGGTCATGGCCGGAATAGGCCGCAGATAGCGACCGTCATGCTGCCGGAGATGGGGACGGAGGAGGCCGTTGCCAGTGCCTGCTTTGGACAGGTCTCCAAACGCCTGAGTCGGCTCTTCCGTCGCCTGCCAAAGTCCCGCTCCTGGTCCGAGGGCCTCCGCCTGCTGCGGCGCTCCAGCAGCAGTGGCACCCTCATGTTATCAGGTAACAGAAGAGAGAGATTGGTGGAAGGAGACCGGACGGGTGATGGCTAGGGGGGATAAAGTGGTGTTTGGTTTAGTGGATACATGTGCCAGTACACAGTGTTTAAAGAACCATACAGACTCTTTAGGGTACTTAATGTACTATTACACTCTGTGACCAGACCTGTCCGTTTAGGATTCAGTCCGAATCTCTGCAGTGACTTCAACCTTCCTTAAATAGCCCTCTTCTGTTCTTGTTGTCGCATCTCGCTCCAGGTCTCTTACTTTCCTTCTTTCCTCCTCTCTCCCTCCCTCTCTCTCTCTCTCTCCCTCCCTCTTTCTCTCTGTCTCTCTATTTCTCTATAATTGTGTCTGTCTATATTCTCCCGCCTATAGTTTTCTATTCATGTGTTGAATGGAGTGGGGTGGTAGACATTGATCTGTAACGCAGCCGGTAAAAGCCTGTGTGATTCTAGAATGTGCCGGTAAACCAGATCAGAGTGCAGTGTAATCATGGATATACAAAGAGAGTTAGTGCTTAGTTATCACACCATGGTACCATGGTAACCATTGTGACAGATTTACATCAGCCTATCCAGAAACAGGATTAAAACTAGATTTTTAAAAGAGTGGTGTTTGTCTGTGCTAAAGGTGTTTTTTTTGCTAAAGTGTTCTAGGTAGTTGTTAAATAATATGTTTCTATGTGATTGCTAGTGTGTTGCTAGATGGTTGCTAGGTGGTTTCTACTATGTTTTGGATCGTTGCTAGGTGGTTTCCACTATGTTATATTCTCTTCCCTGAATTAATTCGTAGTGCCTGCTGTATTTTACCTTGTGTTTGTGGCATCGTATTCACCCAGTCTATCATATCCTAGAGATTTATGTCTGTATTTCTCACAGTTGTCTCGTGTTTGTTTTTTAGTACAGCAAAGTCAGACGCCCAGGCATTAGTGGATGAATTTGATCTCCGTGCTGTTTTCGGCAAAATGTCATTTTGACCAGAAGCCAAGGGAGCTGAAATTGAATTTCCCATTGATCTGGACCGGAATCTCTTTTTGAGTAGAGGGATACAGGGATACAGTACACCAGCCCTAATGAATAAAGAGAGATCTGGTTAAGTGCAAGTTAGCTTTCCTTTAATTCACTTAGTATCTTGCTTGAATGAAAAGCAAGAATATGCATTTATGCATTTGGCAGATAATTTGTTCCAAACTCACTTATAGTGCACCGATGGTGTCCGTTTTATTAGTTGTGTAATTCCTGGGAATTAAACCCACGATCTTAGTGTTGCTAACACCATGCTCTACCCATTGAGTTACAGAAAGACATACAAAAAGCAGAATAGACTTCTTTTTCCAAATGTTTATTCAAACTCTTTGGTGTGGAGTCACATGTGAAGTTGATGCCCTGGAGGCTTAACCTTAGATTTCAGTGCAAGTAAGTGCTTTTGTATGGATGTTGTTTGCACTTAGAAATGCTGAAAGAAGTCAATACAGGATCACAGACTGAGTGAAGGATTTCAAGCCATGGATTCCCTATAGAATCTCTCATGTTTTTTGTGAGTTGTGGTTTTTGATTTACAGGTAAAATAAGGTTTGAAGTTAACAGACTTTCCTGTAAACATAAGTGACACTCATGTTTTATGAATTTCAAAGTGTTTCTATGTGCTTTAGGGATTCAAGTTGTTATAGAAGGACTACAGATACCACAAGGATGTACATTAGTTTGCTTGATGAATCAGACAGCTGTTGTAGTCCTTTTGTTGCAACTTACGTATGAGAAAAGACTGCATGCTAGTTGTGCCCCAGCACAAAACAGAATGGTTTCAGAATCTAGCAACCTTAACATTTCATAACAGTGCTAGTTAGAGCTTTTGTATGGACAAACAGCCTATAGCATCACTCAGAAACGAACAGGCCACAGACCGAGTGCTCTGCTAATGGCGTCTGTCCTGTTCTTAAGTCTCAATTCAAATCATGGCCAATTCAGTTTGTACAAAAGCTTTCTGGCAAATAAAAGCCTTTATAGCTTCGGAAATGCATGACAGGCGTGTGAGATGACGACAGCACTTCTCACCTCGTGGTGACGTGAGCCACCGACTCACTCAGTGAGACAGACGCTAACACAGGCGGCATGAATTTTTCATGTTACAAAGTAAATGCCCAGCTTGTCAAGCAGAACTGGAAAGTTCGTTGAGGCCTTGGGTGTTTGCATAAGGTCAAAACAAACGCCAATGGTTGAGATAAATGGCATGATGGAGATAATAAGCAGTCTATTGTAATCATTGAACACTGACTTTGAAGAGCAGCCTTGTGTTTTTTCATTTACTGGTAGAAAACCTTTGGCTTCGTTCAGCACATGCCATTGTTTCCTGTTTCCTGTCCTTTTGCAGTGTAACTATTGATCTCATGAAATTATATTACATATACCTAAATTCTGTTTAACATCCTTTCATCTATATATATATATATATGTGTGTCATTTAAAGTGGTTCTCAACGTTGTTGATTTCAAGACCCCCCATTGTCCATAGAACTATTGAAAGTTGTTTTATCTTATTTTAAAACTTTTGTCTTATTTAATAATTCATAAAGTCACCCTGAGGTCCCCTTTGGATGTTTGTTGAGGCCCCTAGTGGACCCCAGTCCCTGGTTACGAAACGCTGTACTATACTGAAGATAGTAGTAGATTACACAGAATGGTGGTGCGTGTGATGGTAAAAGCGTGGCTGTGCTATGCTGATAAAACCTTAACCAAACCCGTCTGTGTTTAGACATTGTCAGCATCCCTTTAAAGTAAACTCTGCACACTCTTTATGTAAGCTGTCACCAGCGAATTGACAATTAACCTCCCACAATGCACTGCAATCAGAGTCGTTGTCTCTGCGTATCCTAGCGGTATATCTGAGACTGTGCTTATGGCATGTGTTCACGACAACAGTGATTGGGCCACTGCAGCTTATTAAAGTCATTCGATTGGATTATAGTGCACTTTCAGCACCTTTAACATCTAAAAGGTTTAGCCGATGCTTCATCCCGTGTCTTGGTTTATACAGCATCGATGCTTTTCACTTCAGTGGGTCTTGGTTTTCTCTTAAGCTAAGCATTAATGAGGTCAGGGTTATTTCTATTCATTATGTTTTAATGGGGTTTATACAGTGAGAGCCAGGCATTGTTTTACTGTGGGATAATTCCAGCAGTGAGCTGTATAATCTTTTTTCCCTCACTCTCCTCAAGAGAGGAAATAAAAATAATATTTCAGCGTTACATCAATAACAGTTCAGCATTTGCTGATGCATACGTCCGGCATATTTTAAACACAAATGGTAGATGGATGCAGTTCTTACAATAAAAAATAATGTTGTTTCTCCTGTAGACCAAGGCATGGGGGAGGCGAAGCGAAGGTACTTCCAAATAAATTCCTTTTTTCTGGGGCTTGAGCTAACATTTGGATGATGTTTTGGAGCGTTTGGACTCTTTTTGGGTTGATCTAGTTTTTCCCTTTCAGTCTTGAACTTAATGTGGGGGTGTTAAAGTGGAAAGTATAAAAACAAGGTAGCAAAGAAGCAATAGAGGAACATACACTATATTTATATGTAGCAGAGAGGAGTGTCATGGGAAATTTCAGTCACTGCGTGATGGCTTTAGGTCGAACAACTCCACAGTGAAAATATTCAGTCCCACAGGCTGTACTGTATAGTTTAAGGGCAACTTTTGAAGCGGCCTGTTAAAGTGACTGTATTTTATATCAGGCTACTTAGTAGAAATTATAACAGAATCACAGTTTGAATTATGGATTATATCCACAATTAAGACCAAATGTCAAGAGAGGTCCAGTGATGCTGTGTGGTCCCTCTTCAGACAGAAGGCATCTGTTCACTTTAATTGCAGACTAAATACACACCATTATCCAGGACTGTTACTGCTTGTCTGTGAATGTGGGTAAATATGTATTTGCCCTCTCGATATAATAGAACCTCACATGTTTCATAATGCTACACACACATTTCTCCTTCTGAGGTCTCTCATAAAGAAAGGTCTTTGTATGTGGGCTCTATACAGAAAGGTTCTTAAAACTTGAGCACATTTGTTGCTGTTTGAATGAATCCGTCTGTACATTCATTGCTCGGGGGAGTTCTGGGTATGTTTCTTTTAAATAATATAAATGATGTTTCTTCCTAAATTCCTTAAGATTACCTAAAGATAATTGTTGACATGCAGTTAAAGAATAGAGCTTTAAATGAATGTGGATTATCCGGAATAAACAAGTGAGATATTAGAGAGATCTCATGATTTGTCTTTCCTGTGTTTAGTATGTGTCCATTGAACCGCTGTGTGTTTGTGTGTGTTCATTCGCGTATTTGTGTCTGTTTCTAATTCAGACACCTTCATTTAGACTTAAATTACAGGGTTTAGTCACATAGACTCCACTGGGACCAGGTTGTTGGAATCCGATCCAGGATAGCATGTTGTGTGTCAATTAAATGAACCAGTGAAAATTCCCTTCGGATTTATTTTGCTACAAAATGCTGTTTTCAAGATCAACCTTGACACTTCACACCAGATAAACTGAGCATTATGGGAAAAGACTCACAGCAAGGTTATAGGGTCAGCTTCCATGACTTGGCTGAGAGAAAAAAATGCCAGAAAATGTTGCTGACTGAGGCAAACTCTGGAAAACAGAGAGAAAGAGAGAAAGAGAGAGAGAGAGAGAGAAAGAGAGAGAGCGAGTGGCACACACGCAGAGATGGTGGCTAGTTGACGCATTCAGCGGGGTGCACGCGAGTTGTGGCTCTAAGAAGGAACTGTGAATCCTGAGGTGGAAAATGCTGATGTATGGAAGAGAAGGGGAGAGCAGAAATGTCAAAGGGAAGTGGGAGGCAAAAAGGCGCATGAGGGACAAAAAGGCATCAGTGTTCTCGTCCCTTCAAAACTCCCCCTTACATTCCAGTTATTGCAGGGGAGTTCAGCACACGATTTCAGCTAAATAACCAAATTATTTTACTGAGTAGACACAGATGACCCCAAAAGGAAGTAGAGATGTTAAAGGGGAAGTGATGTTTTTAAAGGGACAGGCCCCGAGACTTACTGCAGTGAAGAGATGCAAGTATTTGACCTTTTGTTCTGAGGACATTCCTTATGTGCCCGAATAAACATCATGTTTAATGTGACAAGGGCAAGAGTTTGACCCTCTGTCACCAGCAGTCCTGTTTTATAACAGCACACAAACTTTACAGGTTATGTAAACTTCATGTGTAATGCTCTGTTCAGTTTCTCTACCAGTGACCCCAATGTTGTAAAGAACATGACTGACTGCTTAGTGCAGACGGGACAGTGGCCAGACAAATAGTCTTGAGGCCCCGTTTCTTGTGGGAACATTTTTGTTAGGATTATATTGTTTTCTTTGCATATGTTAAATTGGCAGATTTACACGAGCATGCATTTTTATCCAGCATCAGGATTTTAGCTTATAATGTGTAGTATGTAGTAGAGTATAATCTGTTCCGATCTAGTGTTTTCTGAACATCAAAGAAAATCATTTAGGCAGTTATTGAATTAAGATATTTTATTGGGACAGATGTTACAAACCAGTCATGTCTTTCAGTACCACTTATGACCTGTATACAAATACACCTTTCAGTCGTGTTTTCCTGGTCAGTTCTGAATGTTACATGCATGTTGTATTAACCTTCACATTAAGGACGCTTACAAAGAGCTGCTGAAGCTCATCTTCTTCATACTGTCTATAACCCCAGAAACTGACGGTCAGTGATTAGCTCCTGGCGGCTCGCTCCTCAGATTAATCAGGGTCAGAGGGTTCAAACCGCACTGCAGTACAGACATGCGAAGATGGAGGGGGTGTGGGTGTAGCATATGTTCATTGTGTTTAGCATGCATGATTTGAAGGGTAAGGTCATTGACTGAAGGAGTATACTGTGAAAATCACTCCACATCTAAATTCTAAACATCTCATTTATAAAGTCTCAAAGCAGATTAGATTATTAGCTTGTTTGGGGCATTTAACTGCGTCTCATTTAGATAAATATCCATATGGGCGAGCAAATAATGGATTTATCATCATAAGGTTATTATACATTAGGTCGTAAAAACATTTCCTTTAAGTAACAAAAATGTTAAAACTGTTACTATGAAAATTATAGGAATGTCTAGTTTTTAAGATGCCGTGTTAACGTTATTGTTTGTTATAGGAACGTTATTTAAAATTTTTTAATTCTGTAATGTTTTTTAAACGTTCTGTAATGTTGTTTAAACGTAAGAATAATATATTGATACATAATTCCATTCTACTAACGTTACTGCAGAAACATTTTTTTTTTGATAACTTAAATTTATAGAACATTAGCCAATATCTGAGAAGTTCCCTGTTAGCTGGGGCTCCATCAGAAGCACGTCATGATTTTAGCTTCAGTTTGGTCACTATTTGCAGAATGAAATCTGTGCTAGTTAAAAACAAGTCGTTTTTTGATCCTTCTATTTAATTCTCAACCTGATTACAGCTGCATGTTTCTTGTTTAAAAGTAGTTCACATACTGTCACTGCGTGAAGTTATCAGGGTGTTGCATTAAACTGCACTGTTGATATCGAGCTGAGGTTGAAGGTGAGAGGCACAGCCGGACGGAAGCCTCACCTTCTCCCATAATGCATTTCCTGACCCTGAATCAGTGTGTTTGCTTTGGACACTCTTTCTCAGAGTCATACTCAACACTCCCCTGAACAATGATATTTTGGAGTTGCTGTGGCAGAGTTGCTGTGACGCACCACAAAACGTGACGCTCATTTTCCACACGTGTTATCTGTGTGTCGTGGGGCCTTTTCGTGTTCTTAATCTCCCGTCACTGAGATCTGCACCTCCCTGCTGTTCCTCACTGACTGTGGCAATGTGTTTGGCCCTGATAATCAATCCTCTGATAATCAATCAGCATTTTCTGTTGACATCTGTCACACTCATTGTGCCTCAGCTGTGATATCGCTGGTGTTTGGATACAGATACACAACCACAGTGGCTTTAAAGCAGAACAATAGGTAAACAAAGGCTGTACGTCTTTGTCATTTCAGCACCCGTTGTGCACCACAGACTAATAGAAGAGAATGAGCTTATGTTTGAATGTAAGCATGACTGTTCAGCTCTCACTGCGGGACGCAACATCATGTAAAATCATGGTCAGCCAGCGCTGGAGAATATCCAGTGGCGCAGAGTGTCGTTTCCGTGGTTACCGTGTGGCTCTGAGCAATGAATATGGATGTCTGGAGAAAAAAATGTGTGTTTTTAGTTGTGAAGAATTTGTCTTCTGTGCTGATCTGAGATCATTTTGTTCTCTGTGTTATGATTTCTAATGAAAACTTGTGGAAATGATGTGGGAAGCAAACTTGTTTTCTTTGATATGCTGGTTTCCAAAGCCAAAACATGGAAAAGGGCATCGGATGGGCATGTGGAAGGGGAAAATGAATGCTCGTGTTAATGAAAAGTTTCTTGGCTGACGCTGAGCAGCAGCTGTCTGTTCCAAGCCTTTCATAACCTTATTTAACAGGCCTCCATTAATTTTTTGATGTTGCTCTTTGGCGCCATCTGTTGGTTAATCTTTTTTAATGTAACCATTTTTAAATACAATCATATTATCTTAGATTGAGATTCTTTCCTCTAGATTGTAATTGTTGGTGTATAAGATTGAATGTTAAAGAAAGAGAAACATAATGATTTCCATCTAATTCTCAGTAACTTACTGTTCGTTCTAAAAGCGTGTAAAGCCTTAGACATAAACTGACGCTAGATGGCGCCACAGACAACAATGCAATGGTGAAATGGGCATCATGGTAATGACGGTTGCAGCTTCTGTTGATAGTACCGAAATACATAAAAGTCTTTTGATTAAAAAATCTAGCTTGGGGTTCAGATCTGTTTTTAAGCAGATGTTGAATCAATAGGGCACTGTTTAACAGAGCTATTATTGTGTATTAATTGTGTGCGTGATAATTTCACATGACTAAATTCTTTCATATAATTAATGGTTGTATGGAGACCACACCAGACATTCTGTCTAAAGGGGGAATTAAACGCTGTCAACGCAGAGCTGTTATTTCTAGACAGTTCTAGTCTTGATCTAGTCCAGTCTTAGTCTAGACAAACAGACTTGTTAGGTTAACATAAAAAAATGCTTATTATTGTTAGCTCATGTTATTGTGTTAACTACACTCTAAAACATGCTGGGTTTTAAGTCATGGTTGGGTAACAACAACCCAGCAGAGGTTCATTTATAACCCAACAATGTTTTCTGTCCACATTTGATCCAGTCATGAGTTTTTCAGAGTGTAATGTGTTGAGACAGATACATACAGGGCTTAAAGTATTCCGGCACCGTGCCGGATCTCCGGCGTGCGGCCGTGAGGGAAAAAATAATATTTTAGAGCCTGTGCATGCGGTTTAATATTTTCGAGCCAATTTATTTCACCTACCAATCTGATTGATTGGCCACCAATCATATGAGAGGAACGCAGCTTTAACTAACGTTATAAGCCTATCAGAAGCAGATAAGGGCGGGTCCTTGCAACACAGTATGATTGACACCCATACGTCAATGTCACGTTAGCGTTGTCGGAGAAAAAAAATGGAGCGCAAGTTTATGAAGCCTGGGGATGATGTCCTAGCAATAGATAA